>JBBWSL010000298.1:0-18773 GCA_038088545.1 Diaporthe humulicola | reverse complement strand
AATAAGTTTAAAAAAATAATTAATAATAATTTAATAATTAATTTTTAATTTTAAGCCTTAAGAGTATTTAAAGTATTAAATTTAGTATAAATATTACCTATTAGTAAAAATAGTATAGTTATAATAGGATAGTTTTTATAGGAATAGTAAGTAATAAGGGTTATAGGTTATTATTAATAATAATAATAAAGGTTTATCTTTTTAATCTTATTATTAGGGATTACTTTATAATACTTTATAATTATTAATTAGTATTAAAAAGGCTCTTATATATATAATAATAAAAAAATAAGGGTAAATAATAGTTAATTTTACTTAAATAGTAATATCTAGGTTAGTAGTTTACGCTAAGGGCGCTAAAATACTTAAAATACCCTTAAAACCCATCTGACTAAGTAGTCAGTAACCACAGGATCTAAGGCTTGTGTGGAATTTTGGGCAATGCGTAAGATTGTGTTGACGCCGGTTCGTATGTGAGCCTCATATGCAAGGGGCGAGATAGGAAATATCCACTCCATGTAAAGATCAATGCACTTTTGCATTGTCACACCTAGCGAGCACATCGGCTCACTCACTCCGGCGTACTGTACTAGCTCGTCGTATATTTCCCGGCAACGATTTGATGGGACGGCGTTGAAAGGGCGGCCGACGCTGGGCTGTCTCGGGACGTGATCATAACCTGGCGAAGGTTCGGGCAGCCCTGCTCCGTACGTGTCTGTGGTGTGCCTTGTGCTGGGTCTGTGAACTGAGTTGGTAGTGCCTGATGGGCTTGCAGAGGCGCCATCGCCAGATGTAGTGGCGGTCTCGGACACAGCCGTAATCGTATCCTCTGCATGCGGCCTTGGATGGCCGACGCGTTGGCTTCTGAATCTCGGCCCTCGTTTTCTCGGAGGAATGTTGTATAGACAGGGTAAATTGGCCGTCTCGCAAGCGGAACTGCGAGGTAAATGGGCGTTGCACTACAGAAGCTCAGCCCCTGGATCATCTAGAGAAGAGGCTCCCGAGGCCCTCGGGTCTCATTACTAGCCTTGACTTTCCTCTGCCTACACCCATCGCAAGCCCTTTTGGCCATTTCGAATGGCAGATATGTCGGTTGCTGGTCAGAGGGGCCAAAGTCTGTCGACGACTTAGTATGGGGCAGCACGTACAACAGGGGGGGGGGGCAAATCGCCGCGGGGAATCGGCAGAACTTATGCACGGAGTAGACTGGGGATTGCCAAGAGTTCACCGCGCCGAACGTTTCATGAATCACTAACCCGTGGATTTCAGGCAGTTCAAGCATCTTTCTCGACTAGGCGTTAGTGGCCATTGGCAAGTGGCCAATACTTAGCGTTCTTTACAGGGCATTTCGCCGATTGCCCGCGGCGAATTGTGCAACGCCAATGGATCAAACCACAAGTACTTTCCTGGAAGCAAGTCCGCTCGACAATGCGGACCGACTCATTTGATATCCCAATCCCCCCTTATTGAACGCGGGGATGCATGTATAATTCGTGGGGAAGTGGAGACGATCGTTAGCTTTCCTGAGCTGGCGATGTTATGTTTGATTTTGGTTGGCCTCGGAGCACGAGGCTGATGGCTATATAAGTCTTTGAAATCCCCACTCTTTCCGTTGCATTTTGCTTGATCACGACCTCATTCGACACTCAAGATCGCAATCCACAGCCCAAAATGGCTGGTGCTACCCAGGACTCAACGCCCGAAAAGCCAGAAGTGGCCCACATCAATCCTGATGTCGTAACTGCAACCCAAGGTCGGATGGAGATTGTTTCTGCGTCTCGGACAGCCTCGCCCGGGTTTGCGCAACTGGTTAAGAATAAGAGAGTGCTTGGATACTGTGAGTCTGCTGTTTACAACCTGATGAGATCAAGAAACACCTTGACATGCTCTGACCTTGACTGGACAGGCTTGCTCATCTTTATCCTACCCATTAACTTTGGTTACGAACTGGCACTTGTGGGAAACATCCTAGCGATACCCGGCTTCCTCGACCGATACGGCGTCGCGACCGCGAGCGGGCGTGAGATTCCTGCTCACGACCAGCAGGTGTTGAATGCTTCCACCAACGTCGGAATCTTCGTCGCCGCCTTCACGACTGGCTTCGTAAGCGCCATTCTTCTCTTTTCATGGTTCCCAAAATGCAACATTTTAGGCTTCACAGCAGGTGCTAACACATATCAGGTCTCAGACATGATCGGCCGCCGCAAGGTCATCTTCCTGGGCTGCGCGCTATGCATCGTGGGCATCTTTGTCCAGGCCTGGTCGACGTCCATCATGATGTTATTTGGGGGCAAGCTGATTAGCACCTTCGGCTACGGGATGGGCCACGCGCTTAGCCCCGTCTTTGTCGCCGAGATCGCTCCCGACGAGCTCCGCGGCCTGTGTCTGATCCTTGTCAACTCCATGGTGGTTATTGGGCAGTGGCTGTGTGCCCTGGTGGGCTACGCTGGCACATTCATCGTGGGCGACTGGGGTTGGAGAATACCGGTTCTGGTCCAGCTAGCCCCACCCGCCGCCATGCTGATCCTCGCTATACCCCTTTTGCCAGAATCGCCCTCTTGGTTATTAGTCCATGGAAAACGAGAAGCAGCGGGCAGGTCCCTTCGAAAGTTCAATGGCCCAAGCCATGATGTCGAGGCTACCCTCGCCATACTGGAGGCTACAGTCGAGAAGGAGCGCGAGCTCAACTCCCAAGGAGCATCCTACGTCGACTGCTTTCGAGGATCGAACTTGCGCAGAACAACTATTGTCTGTATGGTATATTTGGCCCAGCAGTTTGTGGGCGCCAATTTTGTTGCTGGTTATCTGCCCTAAGTACTTCGCTCGCTTCATGTTGGAGGCATGGGTCCTCTATTCCTCTCGTTGAGGATGGCGTAGTTGCCATGGCTTGACTGACCGGTTCGCAGGTACTTCTTTACCCTAGCAGGGGTTCAGAACGCCGTCGGTGTTGCTCAAGCCTGCTACACAGTGCAACTGTTCGGAAACATCTGCTCCTGGTTCCTCATTGACCGCTCAGGACGCCGGCCTCTTATTGTCTGGGGTTGCATTGCCATGACCATATTGCTTCTGGTGATCGGCTGCTTGGGTATTGCTCGGGACAACAAGCAAGCGTTGTCCGCTGTGGTGGCACTTATGGCTATTTGGGGTTTCCTGGTAGGTCCGGCTGGGAGGAAGATTTGATCTGCGTCGAAATCCCTACTAAATTCTTTACAGTTTCAACTTACCCTAGGAGCGGCTGCATATGCAGTCGGCGGCGAGACAGCCACGCCCCGATTGCGACAGAAGACATACTCGATCAACGTCATGAGTAACACGGCCGCGGCATGCTTGGTCGGTCAAATAGTACCGATACTCATCAATCCAGGGAATGCAAACCTTGGTGCGAAGGTAGCATTCGTATTCTTTGGCCCATCACTGCTCTTCTCGGTCTACTTGTACTTCTGCTTCCCGGAGATGAAGGGTCGCAGTTATTTGGAGCTGGAAGAGATGTTTCAAAAGAAAGTTCCCACCAGGAACTTCAAAAGCTACAGCTGTGTTGTGGACATGGTTGATGTCGACGGCGAAAAGCCCGTTGTTGTGTTACGAGACTGAGAGGCGCGAATCAGTGGCAGCATACTGTCTACGGTACCTATCCGCTTGTACATACAGTACCTAGTGAGCCTGCAATGCAGTAATAGAGTCCATGCTTCCTTGTGTCCATCTGGACTGTCGAACACGAACCTTTTAGCCTCAAGGAGGATACAGAGACCAAGGTAATACGCGTGGCGCTGCTCGGGCAATGCATCACTGATATGGCCTGTCATCAGCCGTGGTCGCAGGATATTACTGGCTCAGTCATGACTTGTTTTGCTCGTTCCCTCTAGGGTTTGTGGATCACGGTGTATTCTTGCAGTATAATGAGGCAATTATCCTTCACACTCGATATGCGTTTGACCCGTCGGGACTTTGCGGCCCCCGATCGCCCGTGTGTCGGACGATATGTAACGCAACCGAAGCCCAGGAAGCCCACCACTAAGAATATCCTCTATGTTGTGATCTGACTTCCATTGTATCATGTCGACCTCGCACAAGACATCAACATGAGTGAGTTCCTTTGTAAATTCAAATGTCCGTCGCCAAACACTCTCCCATTATCCATCGACGTTAACGATGCTTTAACAGTCCACGAAATTCTTGAGAGCCTGACCCTTGAATAGCGAAATTTGGTTCCTTGCTCCGTGATCTATTCGATCGGCTGTAGACCGCCGATGCTGAGTTACCGTTGCCAGGTTTCGGAAGTCTTCGAGGTCAGATTAGGTAGGAGAGCTCGTTGTTCTGCCCTGCGACCCGGCGCGGCTGACGTCCTTTGCCTAATGACTCGATCCTAGGGTTGGCCTTGAACAATCAACGGTTCGTCTTAGCTGGTAAGAAATCCAGGGAACAATGCGTTTGATGCTGATATCCAAGCCAAGATCGGTTTGGCGCCACGCGATGCAACGGCAACTAGCCTGTCAGTTCACCTCCGTACCGGTTGAAGCGTACTAGCGTTCCTTTCTCTAGCCATAGCAATTCTTCTCTCACGTGGTTCACGGCCCACAGGTCTTCCAGCTCGACATGTTGCCAGCCAAATGCCACTCGGTAAGTCTCTCCAGCAGCACAGGGTCGATCTCGCGGTTCGCCTTCATAAAGACCGTCTCGTACGGGTGCACGTTGGTGCCGAGGTAGCTGTCCTTGTATAGGAAATCGTCGGGCCTGCCTACATTGTCGCAGAAAGCCTCGAAGCTTGCGGCCGAGTGCGGCGCCGTCATGACGACGTCGACCTCGTATCCTTGGGACTGGATAAGAGACGTGATGCCGATCTCGGCGTGGACCGCCTTGTGCAAGGTGCTGAAGCAGGGGGAGAAGCCCACGGGGTCCTGCGAGGTGCCGTAGAAGTCGTCCACGGACGCGCTGAGCGCGAGCGCCGGGTCGAGGAGGATGGACATGCCCACGTCGTCGGTCGCGAAGAGCATTGACTGCAGATGCACCCGCGGGTGACAATTGAGCGACGTTCCCACGAGCTATGACGCGTTCCAGACTGGTCAGCATTATCCTTTGAGCTACAGCCTGAGCTCGTGGTTCGATTCATCTGGATTCCTTACCTTGACCTTGTTGGTAACACGATTGAGGAAAGTGTCGGTCCAACAGCTGGCGGAATGCACTGGGAGGAAAGGTCCGCGAATACTCGCATTCATGGTGATGAACCGCTTATACCCCTTCCACAGATCGTCCTTGCGCAGAACTTCGCCCATTGCGCCGATATCGAAACATTTGTTGTCTCGTTTTATGATCTGGATGTTTGGCGCCTCGGGCAGTAAGTCGACCGCGCTCGTCTCGCCGTTGAAAATGAAGACGAAATCTGCATTTCCATGCAGTCCATTCTTGACAAAAAAGGCCAGGTTCTCCCGTGCATTATCTGATTCGGCGTATGTGTACAAGACCAGAGGTCGCAAGCTCGGGTCTGACGATGATGACGGAGCACTGCCACCAGGGAAAGAAGGGAGCCGTAAGATCACGTCGTCGGTTGCGCCGGAGGAGCTCAGACTCCAGATCAACCATATGACGATGAGTAGACCGAGTGCCAGCGACTTATTCCAGCCCACCAGAGGGGAGCAAGACGCCTTAGCCATGTTGTCTCTGTGAACACCACCACTCGGTGTCCAGTTGAGAAAGGAACGTGTGGGCCTACGAGAAGGGGTCGGCCCTTTAACGGTATACCGGACAAGGGAGGCGACCTTACTCGTGAGACACCGTAATCTGCAATGAGAGACAAAAGAGCGGATCTCGTTAAGGGCGGCCTCGGTGCTTCTTCAGCGGCTCTTTGTCACCGCATGTCAGACGAAGCAAAAGCAGCACGCGGAGTGAAGAGGGAGGATTTCGGCCTCGGACCGAAAAGCATGGAGCGATCCGGCCAGCTGGGTTATGAAGTTTAAGGTTTCTCCTGAAGGCTTACGCAACGCATCACACCGGCCCGCGCGGCCATACTGGGCATGTTTTATCTCAGATTTACAGACCTCTTTTTGCCTATCTGACTCAGCGCAGACTCTCCGCTCTGGAAGGATTTGCCCCTGTGAACAAGTGTGTGACATCTGAGCCTTGAGATAAGAGCCCCTTGCACCTCTTGTTATGAGGGCTGGTGAAGCCGACTCGCCCAAATGCAGGACCCCTGCGTCTGCTAAAAATACCTCAGCCACCGGTAGATGCTCACCCCTACCCACTGGTGTTTCAACATCGTGCGCTTCATCACCATTATCTTGTTCCGGTTCTGAATCCTAACTGACACCGCTCGTCTAATTCTGTGTCCGTCCCTGTGTCCGTTGGTGATTATATGGCTGAGGTTTTTGTTAACATCTCTGACAGCCGAGCGCTGCAAAATTGTCTGCACCAGGGCATCGCGCCGCTGTCTCCTGGTTATCGGCCGTGAAGAATGGCACATGACGAGCCCTGTGACGGTCAGAAGGTGTGACCTGCTACCTAAATCTCATCCACGATACGAAAACAAATCCCTGGATGGGTCAGCAAGTTGTTCATGAATGAGGTGATGAAAGTCGTTGGGACCGAGTTCGACTTTGCACTCATGCCGCGCGGGAAAGCCTTCACAGCGATGCTGTAGTTGTCGAGCTCAGTCCCGAGACTCCTAACTGATGTGCATCATATGATACTGGCCTTGTGCACTCATAAGGACTCTGTCAATGTTACCTATCTCGAGACAGTGATTAATTACTTGTGCCAGAAGCGGAAACGGCCATCGACGCATTCCCCTATGAAGCGTTGAAGGCATGTCTCGAACATTTGGAGAAATCTCAACAAGATCCCTCACTTACGATTCAGCTTCAGCTATTGTTTGCAAATTTTGAGTCAGCTACCGAGGAGATGAACTCATCATATCTGACCCAGACGTCAAATAAAAAGTCGATTGCATCACACCGAGATCCCAGGCCACACTGAGATACCAAATTACGCTGAGATGCCATGCCGTACGGAGATACCGGCTTCAGGCCACATCGTGTCCAGGAATTTGGATGCCTTTACCCATGGTTTTTAGTAAACGCATATTAGGATCTTTGGAAGGGTAGTTACTGCGGTTTAGGCAGCCTTTGTTTTTAGTAACTGCGCTATTATCGGTTTTAATAATCGCTGTTTAGTATCCATAATATTGTCATGGATTGGCTCCAGTGGGGCTCTAGGTCTAGCTAGCGACCTGCGACCATGAACCGTGGTTTTCGGTCACCTTGACTAAGAAGCCAAAAGGCACGTAATGATTGAACTCATCGGCGTTCAATCATCTAGCTTAGGCCCAGGCTTGGTCAAAAAAAAAGGAAAAAAAAAAAAAAAAAAAGGGTATCTCCTATTATGCTTTCTCTCCATCCACCATAGCGAGTCCAGGTCAGGTTTAACATTTGCGCGGTGACAGAGCAATCACCCTGCTTGAAAATACCAACCACGAAGCTCGAACCATGCGTAACCCAAGTACTAAACCATCGAACAAGCTTATCGAATAAACCCAGGGCGCCTTGCTTCCAAATGTAAAACAGCACCGTTCCTTGCTCGACCAAAAGTGATGTACAAAAGAACTGAATAAATCCCAAAACGGAAGGGGGTGGTAACAAGGCAACATCGTTCGGCCCAACTGTAATGGTACGCCGGCCAAGCAAAGTCCACCTTTGATCCCCGTTTCCCATGACGTCTCCCCCCCCCCCTTCTCTCTTTTCTTTAAGACCCGGTGACATTGACGGGCACGGAGCCGAGGACCTTCCAGTCGGCGTGCTGGCCGCCGGGCGGGACCTGCCACTCCTCGATGGCGGGGCCGGCGCCGTCGTCGTAGAGGACGTAGATGCGCTGGTCGACGTCGTCGAGGGAGGTGAGGGTGTTGGCGAGGGCGAGGTAGGCGCGGCCGGGGCGGAGGAAGGCGGCGATGCGGCTGCGCTGGTCCGTGAAGCCGCTCGAGCAGTTCCACGACACGAGCGACAGGTCGTGCCCGTCGACCGACGCGAACAGGATCAGGTGTGTGTACTCCTGCGTCGTTCTCGCGCACTCGGGAAGCGTCGTCGTCGTGTAGTACGGACGGTTGTCCTGCGTGCTCACGCAGATGGGCGTGTGCGGCGGGAACTGGAAGGTGCTTGCTGAAGGACGGGGTAGAGCCCGCGTGGATTAGTGTGCTGTGTACGACAGAAGCAGAAAAGAAGAAGTGGTGAGATACATACATATCGGATTGGTCAGGGCGTCGCTCGTCAGGTTAAACTGGTACTGTTTCAGTGTCCCGTTGGGGTCGCCGATATAGAGACGAAGGTCCCGGCGGCTGCCGATAGGGGCAACGGCCAGGGATGAACCATCCTGGATGGCAATACTCTGTGCCGTGTCTACCCAAGGGTTGTCGTACGTGCTGTTGCTCGTGTACTTGCCGATTGTGAGCGAATTGGCACCCAGCTCCTGGAACAGCACAGCTAGAATCTGGGAAACAGTATCGAAGCTCTGGTACCAGTAAGCTAGGAGGGAAGAGCCCTTGGACGTGGTGTAGAGTCCACTGAAGTTGTCGTTGCCCCAGACGCCAGCTTGCTCTTTATAGGGGGACTGCCGCTCGAACATGGTGCCAGAATTTCCGGAGTAGTAGACGTTTTTCACCTGGCCATAAAGATACACCATTAGTCCGAGGACACATACATACAGACACGCGTAAGCTCGACTACTCTATCGAAACCATAGTTCTTACCAAGGCATAGCTGGAGTTAACGTGCGGGTATCCAACGGCGGCAGTAATGGACGTGCCCAGAACGATATCAGCACCGTCGTCGGTGATCGCAGTTACGTTCCAGTTGTTTGAGGCGTTCCCTGACCAGGCTGCCTCTATGATCCTGCTATTATTGTGCTGAAAGTAAACTCTGTACTGATTGTTTTGAGAACCGTCCTTCCATTGAACAGCGGCTATGCTTGAGTTTTGATATATCGGGCTTGTCTTTGGAGTTGCGGTGGCGGCAGCGGCAGCGGCATTCTTGTTGCGTTGGGCGAAGTATCCTCCCACTCCACCACCAACTGCGGCGGCAATCACGACGACAGCAGCAATGACAATTATTATCCAGAAGGTCCTTTTGCGAACACCACATATTGTCGGCGGCGGCGGCGGTGGTGGTGGCGCGTCCGCATATCCGTCTTGGCCGTCGCTGAGAATCTGGCCGTCCTTAGAGTGCATGTTCACATTCGGCGGAACATTAGGCTGGCTCTCGATATACTGCGGACCCATGCGCTCATGATTAACCTCAAGCCAGCTTTCGGGTTGGTGAACCTCGAGCCCAGGGACCGGGGGAGGATTCACCTGGAGACCATTATCATTGTTGACCTCGAGGCCCCCATAGTTGTGCTCATTCCACTGCTGCTGCTGCTGCTGCTGATAATGATGATACTCGGGATATGTTGGGGTAGTCCCTGGGGGCGAGGTGGTGTGCGTGCTCTGATGGCCGGGCGTCCCAGTATAGTGCTGCTGGTTTGGCGCGGCCATGACTACTCAGAACAATACGCCCCAGAGTAGCGGCGTGAGAAAGGAGATCAATTCAGACGGTACTCAAGGGCAACATCACCGGGCACATCTCAACCATTTCGGTGACGACAATCATCTGGAGAGGCAAAAATGAAGAGCAGAAGGGGTAGCCTAAGAGGCGGGGCATGCGCGAGATCAACCCACCGATTATTCTGCATGCTCTTGCCGGTAAGCTTACAGGCATCTATGAAGAGTACAACATTAGTAGTTATCTACCAAGACGCCGAAGATCGAAAGCCTAGACGAACGGGTGGCTGCAGGGAGCAGGACCAAGCGACGTGCCACAAAAGTTCGCCATTGGCACAACAGACAACTATTTAGCGACATGCCGGACCAGCCAAGTTGAGCCAATGTGACGAGAGTGTACACATGTGTGCTGGTGTGTACAGTACAGAGTATCACCTAGTAGTGTGCGTGCACTCCTGGACCAAGTCATCAGGCTCGAGGAAAAGCAATGGGAGGAGCAAGCCAGAGGGTACGGTGATTGGGCGGCGTGCAAGCAGGCTGCAGCGCTGGCGGTGATAGACAGAGTACTTGTCGACTTCGGATAAAAAGCTGAGTCACAGCAGAATCCTCCAATGCAGCAACCTGTGGCATACCTGGCTAGGGGTGGTGTTCTAGGGGGGGGGGTAAGAGGGGGTTTTGGGCCGACCAACACGACCCCCCGCCGCAAACACCTTCCCGCCCTGCAAGGCGGAGAGCCTGCTTGACTGCCGACCACAATACACAGTACGCCGTCTGACAGCCCAGTTGCCCAGCCAAATTGACTGCTACTCTCCCTTGGCGACAACAACAGCCTTTTGGCTTGGTCTGTTCATTGCGAGCTCCATCTTGGACTTGCTTGCTACAGATCTCTCGCCTCTCCTCCCCCAGCGCGTGTAATCATTTCACTATGGCCTCAATTGTCGCTAGTTGCAGGCTGACGGTCGCTGCCGCCCTGCTTCTTGTCCTGGGCGGCGCTGTCTTCGCCAGGCAACCTCCCAGTCTCTCGTCCCACGCCACAGACCCGGCTACGTCAGTCTGGACATGGGGTCCGTACCGGCCCAACTTGTACTTCGGCATCCGCCCGCAGGCGCCCGAGACCCTTCTTATGGGCTTGATGTGGGCAAACGGCGATAATAAGACTGCCCTGCTCAGCAGTACGCGTCCTGCCCACCAGACTTCTGACATTGTGCTGACCTGAACAGCCCTTCGAGATACCTGCGAGCAGGATGATGGCATGGAAGGTTACGGGTGGACTCTGTACGATACTCGCACAGGAGGAAGCCAGACCATCCATGACAGCGTGCTCCATGTCGATCTCACCACTGAGTTTTTCAAGTCCGACGATGGTCTTAGCTGGAGTGCCCGCGTGAAGGGTGTTCCCAGGGCAGATGCACCAGCAAGCCCCAAGACCGCGCTCATATTTCATGCTGCATTAGAGAATGCTGAAACCCTCCCTGCAGATAAGACCCTCAAATGTACCAACGACGCAAGCACCGGCGCGGATGAAAGTGTCAAATGCACTGGTGCAGTTCCCGAGTTCGGCTCACTCGATCTCCACCAGATTGGAGATGCTCAAAACAAAATCATACAAGGACCTGCTGTGAAGAGTGTGTCGATGGCTGAAGACAAGATATGGCAAGCCAAGGGTGGGTTACTGAGATATACCGTTCCCTGGACTGTCTCTGACTTTTCGTAGCCGTGTTTTCCGATGTGTTGAAGGCTACCGAAGGAGATAGCCTGGTGGTTAATGAGCCCGGGGAAGGCAACATGCATTTCTCGCAGCTGGTGCTCGAGGGCCCCTTTTCGGTAATTTTCCAACTAGAAAGTCTAATGAGAGCAAAACATTGACGGTAATCTCTCAGATCACATTTGCATTTCGATCCAATACCGGCACGTTTCTACCCTGTAAGTCAACATCGCCCTAGGATATGCATGGAAATATTGCTTACCAAGACAAATCCAAGCCGATGCTATCGATAACCTCAGGAACCAGTTGAATACATCATTCCCGGCCAGTGTCGATAAAGTCTTCCCAAGAACAGCTCCGTACGAGGGTGATGCTTATGAGAACTTCACACGTTCCCTGATATCGAACCTCCTCGGAGGCATGGGTTTTTTCCATGGCGATGAAAAGGTCGACGAAACTCATGCTCCTGAGTACGAGGAGCTAAATCTTAATTTCTGGGAGAAGGCGGCGTAAGTATGCCCCCTATCTTGATACCCGGCCGGTACTGACTCCTTAGATAGGGCTGTTATGGCGAAAGCTCCGATAACCACAACCGCAAATAATTCTCTTCTCTCTTTCACTCCTTCAAGACCATTTTTCCCGCGCGGCTTCTTATGGGATGAGGGTTTCCATTTATTGCCTGTGATCGAATGGGACCTGGATCTGGCCGTGTCTGTAGTGAGAAGTTGGTTGAACCTGATGGACGAGGATGGCTGGATTGGCCGTAAGTACATTGATTGGCGTACACTTACAAACTTCATTGGCAGCCTGGCGCATCATTCCTTTGAAGCCAAATATACTGATATGGAGTGCTGCAGGTGAACAGATTCTTGGACCAGAGGCCCGCAGCAAAATGCCCACGGAATTCCAAACCCAGTATCCTCATTACGCCAACCCGCCAACTCTTTCCTTGCTACTTACCAACATCATCTCTAAAGTAACCAAGAAGACACCATATAATGGTCACTCGTCGAAATACACGACCTCTTCCCAGGACGCACAGTCATTGGTGAAAGAGCTACTTCCTCTCTTTGACCGCCATTACAACTGGTTTCGCCGTACTCAGGCGGGGAACTTGACTGCGTACTCACGTCCTGATGGGGTCAACTCGGAGGCATACCGCTGGAAAGGTCGCTCTCCTGGTCACACACTTACCAGTGGCCTGGACGACTATCCTCGGGCCGAACCACCGCATCCAGGTGAACTCCATGTCGATGCGCTTGCATGGGTCGGGGCCTCGGCCAGGGCGCTGCAACAAGCGGCTGAGTTTCTCGGAGAAGACAGCTCGGTGTACAAGGGTCAACTGGATGCTGTACTCCAAAATCTAGACGTGATACACTGGAACACAGAACAGTCTGCGTACTGTGACAGCACTATTGGAGGAGACGGCCAGTTCCAGCATGTCTGTCATTTGGGATATATGTCGCTGATGCCTTTGTTGCTTGGACATATGAATGAAACCCATCCACGTCTCCCAGCTGTCCTGGACATGATTTCCGACTCACAAAAGGTCTTGTCGCCTTTCGGTCTACGGAGTCTCAGCGCCGCGGACGCAAAATACGGGACGGAAGAGGATTATTGGCGTGGCGCGGTTTGGATGCCGCTCAACGTACTTGCCGTTCTTCGCCTCCATGGCATGGGGAGCACTACCTCCGAAGGGAAGAGAGCAAACGCTCTGGCTGCGAAGCTTAGGAAACGGCTCGTAAACACAGTCTATGATAGCTGGAAGTCGACTGGCTTCATCTGGGAGCAGTATAATGACAAGACGGGCGCTGGGCAGAGAAGCAGGGCTTTTACGGGATGGACAGCTTGCGTTATCCTCTTGATGGGTTTCGAAGACGCTGCACCCTCCATGGCTGATTCGGACGCCCCAGGTGTGTTTTCTAACTGGTCGATACCGACACTTTCAATTTTTGTACTAATAGTGGGACTGGTGTTATTCAGGCGAAGAGTAACAGAGGCCTGTCGTCGATTTGTAGGGCGTTGTCGGTCGTGGTATTTGGAGAGGACTAGACAGGTGGAGGGCTACGAGGTCATAGACCTTGACGATTTGCACGAGTCGGATACAGAAGAGAGGAGCAGATGAGCGATTCAATTCTTGTGTGTTCTAATAGATTTGAATTTTTATTCCACGTTACTCGCTCGCGGGGCGACTCCAAAATCGGCGTACTCGACCCCGACACACGAATTTCAGAAAAGAATTGATCCTTCTGTGGCAACAAGGCTGAGCTGTGGTGTGCGGGGTAACCCCTTGTTCGATACCCGAGAACAGAAAAGCGAAGCAGGCATACGGAACGGTCCCTCACAATGAATCTTGATCTCGACATCAATTGATCTAGAACTACGATCTCACCACCTCACCGATGCCTAGTACATTGCGCATCCACTCCACGATTCGCAGAATATTTGTTACACAGCTCGGAATCTCTCATGGAACGTATTTTGCCGAAACAATGAATGGATCACGAAGACTTCATTCTTGCAGACACTGCCAAAATTTGGTAATAGACTATCGAAAGTTACACTCGGCGCCCAGTGAACCAGTTCTGTATCGATGCAAAGATGGATTCTATGACATAATCTACTCAATCGAGCAGGTCAAGGAAGCTTACACCGAAAGGTGCTTGTTACTGCGGCACATAACGGATCGATGTCTCCTACCTCAGACAAAATCAGACAGTATCGCGGACTTGGGCAGCGCCGCACGTCTGTGTGCACGTGTGGGTCGAATAGAAGCGGCCGTCTCATGCGACTTTCTGTTTTATGCGCAGGAAAACTGCGAACCTCTGCATCTGGAGTTCGGGTTCTACACGGGTGATAATTATGCCTTGTTTGCCATGGACGGTATGAAGCGGCTCGGCTTGCGCATCGGGTTAGTCGACTAACGCACGTGTGTAGGTGATCCAGCCACGACACATGTGCAGCGCAGGGTCTCGTACCGTGACGCGAATTTGGAGCAAATGAAACAATTTCTTCAACGTTGCCTCACTGGAGGAGGAGGCCATGCACACTGTGGAAACGAGCCCGGGGCTTTTGTGCCTGGGCGGTTGTTGAGATTCGAAAAGACCCAGGACGACATATTTGAGGTCGTGTTGACTTGTCCAAGAAGAGGCACACACTATGTTGCTTTAAGCTATTGCTGGGGCGGACGACAATCACATCAACTTACTACATCACGACTTCCAGCTTATAAAGAGAGTGGCATCCCATGGTCGACGATCCCCGCAACGATCCAGGATGGGATAAGAATTGCTGGGACCTTTGGCTTCAATATGATTTGGGTCGACTCGCTGTGTATTGTCCAAGATGACGAGGAAGATATGTCCAAAGAACTCACAGGTATGGAGCAGGTCTACCGCAGTGCTATCTTCACGATTGTAGCAGCATGTTCCAACGGTGCAAACGAGGGATTCCTCATCGTTCGTGACGAGAACTTTGTCTGCCGACTTCCGTTCATTGCACAGGATGGCACTGCTAGCTCGGTGTACGTCTTCACCGACGCCTTCGATCCTGATCCCGGCGACTGCAGGGCATGGACGATGCAGGAATCCTATCTCTCACGAAGACTACTTCGATTTGGCCGCCTCCGAACAGACTTCAGCTGCCATACTTTCCGCGAGGACGGCAAGATTAACGTTCTTCGCATTTCGGACGGCTGGAATGCAATTTTCGACGCTGGCCAAGTTGGCCCACATCTGCCTCCTCTTTCCTCCTTGCTCGACTATTCAGAACTACGCGTCATGACCGGCATGGATGGCGTCCCCAACACGACGGCTCAAGCCACAACGGCACCCTTCGAATGGATGAATGTTGTTAAAGAATACACGAGTCGCTCGTTGACCTTTCCGTCCGATCGTAGCGTCGCCATTGCCGGTCTCGCCAAGTTCTTTGCAGGATTCAGGAACGACACGTATATCTCCGGGCATTGGTCCAGTGATCTAGCCAAGGAACTATGTTGGTACTCAGCACCATACGATGGTGGCCCTCAACTGCCCGCAGGTTATGCCCCAAGCTGGTCGTGGATGTCTGTGGATACGCCGGTTGCGTTTCTGCAGACACCAGAAAGGCGGCAAAACTTACGTTACGAAGAATCTATACGTATCTTAGATTTTCGCTACGAGCTGAAAGACGGCAACATGCCGTACGGTTCCGTTAAATACGCGCGTTTAAACGTACGAGGAAGGCTTGGGAGAGGTCTTGTTTCGAAAGAGGGCTATGTCCTCATCAAGACCGGTCTCGAAACCTTCATATGCTTCGATGAGGATTCTGTAATCACTGAACGATGGTTGACTACTCCCAGGAGCGACAATATCAGCGCACCCTTTCTATCACAATCTGAGACCACTGCACTCGCCGGCTTCGATCCAAAGAGCGACCATTCGAAGGTACCTGAGTGCTTCCGCACTGCTACACCAGTCTACATTCTGCTGGCGTGCCAAGGAAGTGGTGAGCACCAAGAGGCGTTTTTACTGATACTGAGCCGTGCAAATGTGCAGGCTGAGGATGATGCTCCGACGTATTGGCGCGGCGGGTGTGTGCAAGTTACCAAGGGGCTTAATAAAGATGACGATGAGGAGGCAAGACAGTATGACTTGTTGACCCGGCACTTCAGTGAGAGTACGGAAGAGAACTTCTGGCTAGTATAATTCTTTTACGTATAACAAGCGGACTGCTCTGCCATTGGACTTCCCACGTACATCAGACACACCAATCAGCATATTTAATAGTCTCCAGAGAAACCACCCCAGACATTGGTTACATATTTGTCATTGCTTGAGTAGAATAGGAACTGCGTGGACCGCATGTGTTTTGATGCAGCACTTCGGCAAAAACCGTGGTTTTAGCTCAACAATACCCAAGAGTAAGCAGACAGACGGTGCTAGACAGCGATCTCTATGCACTCAAATAAATGCATCATTGCATTCCAGCTCCGTAGTACTTGCATAGGTATTAGGTACGTACCACATTACAGGAAAGGAAGGTGGTGGACAACCTTGTCAGTGCAGCGCATCAGAGGATCTGGAAGCCTGGCACTTGGCCAGCCGCACTGCAGAACCAACTGCCCAAACACCAACAAATTTGAGCCTACCCACGATACAATCATACGAGTCTCATCCTCCCGGAATTCACAGGGATCAGAACCTACTCCTTGGCAGTCCCAATGACAATTTCCCCGTTGTCGATGTAAACCTTCTCGTACCCCACCATGATCTGGCCCTTGGTGGAATCAATCCAGCCGGCCTCTGACTCCCGACCGATCTCCTGGTACTCCGGATCGCTGGTAAGGGCCATCATGTGCTGGATATCCCGGACCCAGTAGGTAAGAACTGCATGTGAGCTGATGACGGTCCAGCCCGGGCGAACCTTTTCCACTGTTGCGGCAAGAGCCTCTGAGACATTGCTTGGGCAAAAGGTCTAACGTTATGGATCATCGAGCTGTCAGCCACCAACCGAACAAGGCATTCATTCAAGCATGAGTTGGAAACTAACAATGGAATATTTCATGACTTCGTGCCTCTTGACAAGTTTCACCCAGGCAGGGTTGATGTTTTCGCAGACATGCTTTTCGAACTCCTCATCAGTCTTGTTGGGGTCCTTGTGGTGCAAGGCCGAGACTTTGAGAACATCGCGAGAGGCCATCTTGACGTGATGTACTGAAGAGTCAATAGAAGATTGTACTGATTGGGGAAAAGAATCGTGGGCTGATACAGTGGGAGGCGAGTGGAGAATGCAGGTTGCTTTCCAGCCCACCGATGATTTCAAGCAAGATATTGAGCCCTGTCACACACACACACACATATATATATATATACATCCTTCGTTTGGCCGCCGTCAGAACACTATAGGGGACTGTTGGTTAGAGTCCAAACCCCGCTTCTGCTCCAATGACATGGGATGTCTTGCGAGTTAGTAGGATATCGGCCAAGGTATTCAAGTTGGTCACAGTCAATTTCAAAATCCTGCTCAAAGGATTCTCGCAGGGCACCAACAGACCGCAAGCCTGTGCCGATTTCTGAGCCTCCAGGGGTGTTCATGTGGATTCATCAATAGAGACTCGGCCCAGCTGCTACGCGTCATCAGCGCACATAATCTGGGAAACTTGCAATGATTTCATGTAATTGAATGTGCTGGGGTATGTCGTGAGATATTAGCGCACGGAGAAGAAAGATTGCTGCCTGGAACGAGGGATGGCTATTGGCTCTCCAGGATGAACCAACATGCAGCGGCGCAGCTGCCACGCAGAACTGTCCATGATCGTTCAAGAAGCGTTGTATCTAAACAACACGACCTCAATGCCTACACATAGCTATACTGATGATAAGATAATACGCGAGTGCTGCCATAAGACATCCGACACCGCCCTTCTGTCCTTGACTTTAACGTCTGCGGCCGTCCCACTCCTACCAACGACCGATTGCTTTCTATCGTCAGGAATCCACCCACGTGCCTACTCCCGGTCAGCGCTCAATAATGTCGATTCTGTACCTAATACCCGTGGTCACATCCACTGCGTCTCTGTGGTTCGCATTTGACCAGTACTTCTTCCTCGGCATCTTCCTACACAAAGACGTCGAGCCGGGCGCCAAACACGTCCTCACTCCTTACTGGAACACAATGTTCCGAACCGGCCTCCGCTATGTTATCGCGCCCCTCGCTGGAACCGTGGTCTCCACCGCCGCGATCCTCAGCACCACCTCCACGGAGCTCCTGCGGCACAAAGGCTCATACCCGTGGTACATTGCTAGCGCCGTCCTCGCCGCTGGTCATTTCATATTCGTCCCGGTTGTTCTGCCCAAGATCAAGAATTTGTCGGATGGTGGGCTGACGCCCGCGCTCAGACAGTGGATGCGTGTGCACGTCACCCGCGCCGTCACCGTAGATCTTTTCTGCTGGGTTGCTTGTCTTGTTGCCAGTGCGAAGACCTTGTCGGCTTGATGCTGGAGCGGGGCTGGAGAAAGGGCGGCGAGTGTTCCAGGGTTGTATGTACGAATTGGCCGGTGTTTTGTTGGTGGTGGCCGAGAAAGATTCGACAAGAGTGGATGCGGAGCCAACAGGTGGAGGATGACGCAAGTTGCCCTGGGCAAATGCATGTGGTACATAAACCAATCGGTGCATATTCTTCATTATGAGTATGTGCGTGTGCCATATGGGCCCCACTGCAGTACTACTGCAGGTAGCCCAAGCGCCTATACCCTCTAGGATTTAAACCTTACCCCTATAACCCAGATTAAACCTTTCCCTTATATAAAAGGTAGCACTAACTTAATCTTAATTAATATATTAAGAATAATTACCTTTATCTCTAAATCCCTCTTATAATATAATTAAGATTACTTATATTTACTAAAAATACTTATAATCTAAAAAGATAAGAAATATCTTACTAAATAAAGAATAAATACTATTTATAATAAATATAAATAATAAATAAATAAATACTATTATAATAATAATAAGAAATAATATAAAGGTAATTACTAATCCCTTTAAAACTATAAACTTAATTATAAT
>JBBWSL010000297.1:0-18834 GCA_038088545.1 Diaporthe humulicola | reverse complement strand
TAATTAAGAAAAAATAAAATAAAGAAATTTTAAAAATAAAGTTATTAAGTAATAGGTTATAAAATAAAAATAATAATTAAATTTAATAATTAAGAAAAAATAAAAATAAAGGAGTTTTAAAAATAAAGTTATTAAGTAGCTAATTATAAAATAAATTTAACTTTATAAGTTAAGTAATTAAAAAACTAGGGAATAAAAGTAAATAAGTTTTAGGGGAAATAGTTAAGTAATAAAGTAATAAAATATAAAAGATATTATAAGTTAAGCTATTAAGTAATAAAGTAAAGAAATAAAGGGTATTTTATAAATTAAATAATTAATTAATAAAGTAAAAAGTATTTAGATTTTATTTAAAATAATAAATAGGATTTTATAAGTTAAGTAATTAGGTTATAGGGTAGTAAGAGTAAATAGGATATTAGGTTAAATTTCTATAAGGGTAATTAAGTAAATAAGTAGTATAGTAAATAGTATAAATATTATTTATACCTTATAGGATAGTAACTATAATAATTATAATAGGAGTTATTTTTATTAACTTTATACCTTAGGACTCTATATTATATAGATAAGTTTAGAAGGAGTATTATATATTATAGGTAATAATAGTAAGGCTAGTATAAGTATATAGTAGCTTATACCTTATTATGCCTTATTATTAAATTAAGTATTAAGGTATAATCTTATATCCTATATTATTCCCCTTTTAGGTAGTTAATTTTTAATATTTAACTTAGCCTTTAGGTAATAAAGGGGGATATAGCTATGCGCCCTAGCCTAGCCCTTTTAAGTACTGCCCTGCCCTATACTTAGTTATTTCTGTATAGTTTCTGCTACCCTTTTAGGTTACCCTTAGCCACTAGTAGTATGGGTAATATTTATCTTTCTACACTTAGTGCCCTAGCCTAAGATACTGTTATTTTAGGTAAGCCTGGTAGGGCTAAGGTTTTTAGTATAACTGGCTATATAGCTAACCTACCCCTATAACTAATATCTATATAATATATTACTAAATACTATATAGGAGTAAGGATAACTGCCTTACTAGTAGTGTGGTATATTACTCTAGCTTAAGCTTTAGAGATTTTATACTGTAATAAAATAGTATAATACTGTTTAGAGTCTAGATTAATTAGACTCTTTAGGGCTATTAATAGGGGTAATCTGCTAGCCTATTAGCTTAGTTAATTAAGATAGTATTATACTATTTTATTATAATATTATTAATTAATATCCTTTATATTATAAGCCTATTATATACCTATTAAAAGCCTAATAAGTTTATAGTATAACTTACTTTTATATTTAATTTAGTTGAGCTTAGTAATAGCTATTTTAGTTACTAAGCTTTCTGCTTTTTATTTTATAATATATGGGTATTGTAGGAGTAATAAAGTAGAAGTATATATTGCTTTTAGGTAAAAGAAGGGTATTCTTTAGCTTATGTAATATTTTTGCTAGCTGGAATTTAGGTATATTTCCATAATAATAAAATGTAGTAAGTTATAAGGTCTCTAGTTCTTAGGTACTTATTATAGCTGCTACTATTTGTAGATATATAGTAGACTATTGTGGATGCTTAGGTGAATTGAATGTTAGGTTTGCTTATTTTGTTTATTCTACTTAAAACTATTATTGTTTAGTAGGCTATTTTAAGGTATAATAGTACCTTAAAACTACCCTTAATTTAACTAATTTTATGCTTAAGTATATTAAGATAGTATATATAATGGAATTCTTAAGTGTATTAGTTAATATAATTATACTAATAATTTATATAAGAAATAGGTAGTGAGCTTTAATTTGTATATATGGGGTACTATACTTAGTTAGGAATTTAGGTATTATATTTATTTTTTTATTCTTTTAGGTAAATAAGTTTGATTTACTGGTTTAAGAGTGTAGGTTAGAATAATAATAAGTTAGGTTAATTAGGTGTCTGCCTTTTAAGCTAGTATATAAATATTAGGTTTTTAACTATATTAACTTTTATTATATTGTATATAGTAGTTAATTATAGTTTTCTTTTCCTAGTTTAAACCCTCTTAATTAATTAGTTAGCTGTACTTCCTGTATGTACTATTTGTAGATTCTGTAGCTCTTAGTATATATATACTAGCCCTAATAATCTAAAGCTATATCCTTATATAAGAATAGTTTTTCCTTAGCTATTATGGCTAAATTATACTATTTGTTATTAGCTTAATATACTATTATATATTTATAGCTTAGCTATAATACTTTAGTTAGTAGGTATAGTAATATGTGTAACCCTTATTTCTAAGCTGGGAGCTTTTATATTAGTAGCCTAGGCCCTTTTAATTTTACACCTAGCTATTTAACTTGTAGTGGATTATCTGTGGCTTAACTATATGGATAATAGGGAGCCATTATAATAGTAGGAGTTAGGGTAGTATATAGAAAAGCTGGGTATAGGGGAGGTTTAGAGCTGGGCTAGGGTGGGCCTTTGTTAGCAAGCTGGATAGATTATATACTTATTTAACTATCTATTTATAATAAGTAGCTATAAGTTTACCTCTTTATAAAATTCAGCTTATGCCCTTATTACTAGTATATTTATACTATAGTATAGCTACCTAGCCTTATAGTATATACTTCTTTTCTTTATTTTTTTACTTATAGGGCTTATTACTAGCTATAATATAGAAGTCTAATATACTATATAATAGTACTATTTTCTATGTGCTATAATATGTACTAGTTAGGATAGGATATGGATTATAAGTATAGGTAGGGTAACTTATTTAGGTAGGTAGGAGTGCCTAGGTTATGTATATAAGCTACCCTATACCTGCTATTAGGTTTTTTTTAGGGGGGCCTTATTAAGGTTTGCCTTACCTAGTGTGGGCTTTGGCCTATATAATAGTATTATACTTGCTATAAGGTTAGTTGCTTATGGTAGGTAGTATTAAGGGTAAGGGTTATTACTATGGCTTATATATTTGGCCTATTTTAATAGTTTATATAAGGTATAGGCTGTTTAGGTAAGATATTTAAGTATATATATGGTTTATGTGTAGTTTATGTATAGTTTATATGTAGTTTATATATAGTTTATATGTAGTTTTTGGGTATATATAATATTTAACTTTTGCTTATTGGGTTTTTTTTTAAAGAGTTTTTAGAAGATCTGCCTTTTACTAAGAAAAGGAATATAGTGCTTTTTATATATAGTATAAAGCTAGTTACTAATGCAGTATATATGGTTATAATAGTAACTTTTTAATTATACCGCTACTTTTAGGATAGTAATATAGGGATATATTTTTATATACCTAACTTAGGCTATTCTAGAACCCTTTATTTATAGGCTGGTATAATATACTTACTAGCTAGTATAATTATAGGGTATATAATAGGCCCTTTTTAAGCTTATCCTAAGGTATTAAAGATAAACCCTTAGCTAATACTTATTTTTAAAAAAAGGTACTATTTAGTATAATATTATTTATATAGGATGGGTTTTTTATATTATATTGCTTAGGTAAGATATATTAGGTAGGTAGGAGCTAGGATATTATTAATATTAGAGTGTAGGAGGTGGTAATATTAGTGTCCTATTAGTATAAATTAGTTTAATCCTATAGGTACTTTCCTAATAATAAGTAGTAGGGAATTAGGGGCTAAACTTAAGATATTAAAGATTATTATAGTATATAAGACTATTTATATACTACAATATCTATCTACTAAAAACATATTCTATTAGTATAGTATTTACTATAACAAAACTAGTTAGTACATAGTAAAATAGTAATTAATTATTACAATTATAGTAAACCCCTTTATGCCTTACTAAAGCATAGTATAGAAAGTTTAATTAACCTGCTAACCTCTACATTACTTATAATAAGGCTATTGCTAGATAATAAGAGATAATTAGAGCCTTATAATCTAATTAGAGACCCGGCATTCCTTTTATTAAAAGTATTAGGCTTACTTTTTAAGTAATTAAGTAGTTAAGTAGTTAAGTATAATTAAGTAGTTAAGTAGTTAAGTGTAATTAAGCAGTTAAGCAGTTAAGTGTAATTAAATAGTTAAGTAGTTAAGTATAATTAAGTAGTTAAGTAGTTAAGTGTAATTAAGCAGTTAAGTAGTTAAGTATAATTAAGTAGTTAAGTAGTTAAGTAATTACTAAGCTAAACTTATTAATTAAGTAAAACTTAACCTAGCTAAGCCTAATTAAGCTAAAATTCTATTAAGCTAACTTATTAATTAAGTAAAACCCTATTAAGCTAAAACTCCCTCTAATTAATACTTTATTTAGTAAAGGCTTTACCTAGCTATAGGAAATTAGCCCTACCCTAGCTGCTTAAAAGGAACGAAAGCTATATATACTTACTACTAACTTAACTATACCCTTTTTAGGGCTATAATAATAGCTTTTTTAAATTAATTAGTAATTAGTAAAGTACGCTAATAAACTCCTTTAGCTAGCCCAGAATATTAAGTACTTTAGTATTACTTTTAAATATATGCCCCTATAATTCTTTAAAGACAAAGTTATTTGGAGATAAGAATGCCTTTATTCTTTTAAGCTTCTTTAGTATTTTCTAAAATATATCTAAGTCCCCCAAGAATAAATTATTAGTAAGGGAAGAGTTTTTTATAGCCCTAATAAGTAGTTTATAAATAACTAATATAGCTATTATAGTATTACATTTCTTCTATATAATATTACTAAGCTAGCTATATTTACTATATTTAAATTTACTAATAGTTATCTTTATTCTTTATAAAAAAACTGCCCACAGAGTAATAGCTTATAACTTCTATAATTTATAGGCCTTTATATTATAGCTTAAGTATGTTTATAGCTTACCTATGTACTAGTATATAGTATATATAGGTAGCTCTGGTAAGGGTATACTAACCTATAGTATAGTATAGTAAATACTATACTATAGGAATAGCTATATATATAGGGATAAATTCCCATACTAAAAGAACTATATAGCCTTAATATCTATAAAGATATACTTTTTAAGCTCTTATAAGTAATGCTAGTACTCCTTAATATTATTTAGTATTTTAGTTTTTAGTTTTTTAGTACTAATAGTAAGGTTAATAATAATAGCTAGATTAATTTAGCTTAGGATACTTAAAAGTATAGTATTTTTAGAATATTTAAGCAAAGAGTAAAAAAAGTAGGTATATATAGCTGCTAATATAAAGGGGGTAATAATAATTATAATCTATAATCCCCTAATAGCTTATATTATTTTAGGTTTAAATTATGCTTTAGGTAAGTATAGTATATTAACTATAAGGGATAACTCTATTAATTAAATTATAAATATAAGGGTAGCTATTATGAGAAGCATTATATACAGCTATTTAAGGGCTTATAAGAAGATATACTATATTTATAATACTTTAAATAGGCTATTATAAGCTTTATAGCTATTATTTCTATAACTGCTATTTTCTTAACTAATATTTACTAAGTTAATGTTTTTTTATCTGCTATTTCCTTAATTAATATTTACCCTTTTAATATTTCCTTAATTACTATTTCCTTAATTACTATTTCCTTAGTTAATATTTCTTTAATTAATATCTTTTTAATTACTATTTCCTTAACTATAACTTCCTTAGTTACTATTTTTTTAATTATTATTTCCTTAACTATAGCTTCCTTAGTTACTATTTCCTTAATTACTATTTTCTTAATTATAGCTTTCTTAATTAATATTCCCTTAGCTAATATTTTTTAGGGTAACTCTACTTTCTCTACTATTTTGGTTACTATTCTTTTAGTTATGATATGTATTATTTGCCTACTTTTATTATAGGCCTTATTTTAGTGTAGGTGCTAGTCTTTACTCTTTAGCCTAGTTTAAGTTAACTGTATTAACTATCTTATTATTATACTTATTTATATAGCCTATTATCTTTATAGTATAATAAGGAATCTCTTTATTATAAAGGTATATTATAGGATCTTATTAATTACTATATAGCCTAATATAGCTATAAAGGTTAGCTATTTAGATAAGTTAGTACTAAGCCTTCTAACTATGTTAGTACTTGGTGTACTATAGGGCTTAATTTATATGCTAGCCTTAATACTAGTCCTAGAGGGTTTTTAATCTACTTAATAATAAATTAGTTATATTAGGAGTAGTAAGGGGTAATAGCCCTTGTATTATAAAGAGTGAGGTAAGGTTAGTAAATAGCCTAGGATATAATACCTCTTGCTATTTTAAAGTATACTTATATAGGGTATTAAAGGCCCTTAAATGCACTAGGGTAGCTAAAGATAGTACCTTATATGGCCTAAGAGGGAAATATAATAGGTTATATGTAAATATAATAAATCCTCTTTATAAATTAAAACTTACCTAAGTATAGTTATGGGAAATAATAAATATAGTACTTTCTTAATAATTATAATTAGTTACCCTTATAAATAACTAATATTAAGTAAGGCCCTATATTAAAATACTTATACTATTATACTACCTAACTAAGAGAATAGATAATATTATATCCTAATCCCCCTATTATTTATACTAGAAGCTATTAATAAAAAGCTTATATAATACCTTAATAAGTTTATCTTAGAGATATAGGTAAGGTAAATCCTAGAGGATAGGCTTTAGAGTTAGGATAGTATTTTTAAGATACTTATATATAAGCAGAATAAGTTTTTAGGTATAAATAGGCCCTATCTTTGCCTTTAGGTTATTAAGAAGGCTATTAGGTATCTCTAATTAGTAAATAATTAGCTATTTAAGGCAGATAAATAGCTACTTAAAGCAGATAAATAGTTACCTAAGGTAGATAAATAGCTATATAAAATATCTATAATTATAATAATATTAGGGGTAGTAGCTATTATGGCTGTTAGCCTTTTTACTACCTTTTTTACTTCTATATTTAGGATTATGCCCCTTAATACTACCTTTATTAATAGTATTATTAAGGATGCCTATAATCTCTATATTAGGTAATTATATATAATATTAATACTACTAGTATAAGTTAACCTTTATAATATTCTAGGCTTTAAGGAGGCTGTATTTTCTAATAATATTAATAAGTTTACTATATATTTTTCTAAGCTTATAGGAGAAAATTATTATATAATATATAAATACCTGCCTTCTCTACTTACCCTATTAGGAGCTAACCTAATATTATAGTAGTAAGATAGAGTACTAAATATATACTATTATTATTATTTATATCCTTAAGTTCCTATATAATAGGAATAATAGGTATATATATAATATTATAATTCTACCTTTTATTTATAAAAAAAAGGTAATACTAAAAAATTTATATAGGTAATAAAGGAGGCTATAGGCCTGCTAGCTATTAAGAAATCTTTATTATTATAGCTATGCTAATTAGTTAGCCTTAAAGTATAGGGTATAGGGAAAAAGGTATAGGATAGTAGAGTAGTTACTATAGGATATCCTTATATTAGCCCTAATAAGGTTTTAGGATAAGTATTTTTTTTTCTTTTTTTTTTTTTTTTAAGGGGTAGGGTAAATTATAAAAAAAACTACTTATAACTTTATATTAAAATTAATACTATATAATTAAAATTAGTATAATACAATCCTTCTAGCTATTTTACTACCATAACTATTAATTCTAATAAATATTTTATATTATTTAAATTAGATACTTATTCTATAAATAAATATGTAATTAAAATTAAGTATATATAATATAGTTATAGAATAATTAAGATATTAATATAAAAAGTTTTAATAATATTTAGAATTATTAGTAAGTTTTTTTTAGTAATTTATTTACTTATATATATTTTAATAGTATTAAGCTAGTAATATAGGCTTATTATAATAGGCTTATTTAGTAAGGTATATCTATAGTAGTTAAATATCCCTTATTAAATAAATAAATACTATATATATGAGTCCTATATGGCTATATTTAGCTATATATTAATTTACTTAAATACCCTTACCTTTCTACCTTAGTATATAAGAGCTAGAGTTATATACCTATTTAAGTTACTATATAGCTCTAAGGAGTTTTTAATTACCCATATTAAATTATATAGTAGTAAGGGTACTTATTAAACCTATACTTTAGGGATAGGTATACCCTAAGTATATATATATATCTCTTTATTACTATTAATAGTTCTGCCCTAGGAAATAGCTATAATACTAATAGTTTTAAGTTAGTAAGTATATTAGTTTTAAGTATAAGTAAGTATATAATACTAATTATAATAGTAAACTATTAATAGTAAAAAGTAAGCCCTAAAGGCTAGAAAATAAAGCCTAAGTAGGCTTAAGGTATTATAGTAGGAGGAGGATATGTGCTAAGGTAAGATTTTTAATTAGGTATAATAGGTATTTAGTTTAATATAGATTCTATATAGGGTTTACTTATATAATAAATAGAAAGTTACTACTAGTAAGGATATAATAGAATTTAATACTATAGGGAACTATATTTTACTACTAAATAAAAATAAGGTAATAAGGTATTATAATTTTAATTATATTTTTAGGCCTAATATTATAGACTTTTTAGTTTTTAGGAAGATATAGGAGTTAATATAAAAGGTATTAAGTAGTATTAATATTATTATTATTTATTATAGTTAGACTAATTCTAGTAAGTTATATTTTATAAATAGGCTTATAGTATACTTATTAGGTATATTATTTAATAATAGTAGTATACTGCTATATAGTTTATATAGTATATAAATTAAGGTATATAATAATAATATTAAGGACTTATTTTTATTATAGGATACCCTACTTAAGCTTAAGCTTTTATATAATAGTAATAGGTAGAGGTATAATATTATTATAGAGCTATTAGGTAGCTAGGAATTCTTCTTATAGATATATAAGTCCGCTATATATTAATAAGTAATATTTAAAATAAAAGTTAATATAATATTATTAAGGTCTTATAGTATTATAATACTATTTATATTAGGGGTTAATATAAAGTTTAGGTTTTAATTTATAAATTTTATTAGCTTAAAGAAGTTTTATTTAGTTAATAGTATATAGGGGAAGAAGGAAAGAGCTAAAGTAAAAAGGTAAAATTAAGAAGCTAGGGTAATTAAGAGTAGTCTTAATAATATTAATATTATAGTTTATTATATTAAGAAGGCTAAGTATTATAGCTTATATAATAGAGGTATTTATATTATATATCTAAATACCTTAATAAGGATAATTAAGTTTATTATTTTTAAGTTTAGAATAAAGATTTTTATGATTTTTATACTTAGCCTACTAAAGGTATATTAAGGAAAAAGCTATTATACCTTATAGTTTACTAATAAGATACTAAGTATTTATTTAAAAAAGGCTAGTAGGGCTATATATTTAGGCTAACTAATACTATATAGGTTATTAAAGTAATTTAGTAATATATTAAATTAACCTTTATTGCTTTAGGAATAAGAAAGTAAGTTTAAAGTAGGCTTTAAGAGTTTATTAAATAGTAATAATGAATAGGCTATATATGCTAATAAATGTAGTACCTTTCTTTAATGTGGGTTATTATTATTAAGTGTTAGTAGGGATGGGTATGTTATTTTGTTATTTTTGGTTAGATAGCCTTAATATATGTATACTGTTTATGGTAATTACTAAAGAGTTCTTATTTTATTAATCTTTATTATTAAAAGAGTTCTTATTTTATTAATTTTTATTATTTAAGGAGTATTTATTTTGTTAATTTTTATTGCTTATAGAGTTTTTATTTATATTAATTACTATTATTTAAAAAGTTTTTATTTTATTAATCTTTATTATCTATAAAGTCCTTATATAGTTAATTTTTATTATTTATAAAGTCCTTATATAGTTAATCTCTATTATCTATAAAGTCCTTATATAATTAATCTTTATTATTTAAGGAGTTTTTATTTTATTAATCTTTATTACCTATAAAGTACTTATTATATTAATTATTATTATTTAAAAAGTCTTTATCCTATTAATTTTTATTATTTATAAAATCCTTATGTAGTTAATTTCTATTATTTATAAAATCCTTATCCTTATTAATCTCTATTATTTAAAACCCTCTTATCCTATTAATCTTTATAATCTAAAGAGTCCTTACCCTATTAATATCTACTATTTAAGGCCTACCCCTAGTATTATTAGATAGCCTATTATAGTATAATATAATAGCCTTAGTTAATCTAAGTATACTATACTCTTTATATATAGATAGATTTATAATATACTATATACTTCTATACTTTACGCTTATTATAAATTAGTATACTGCTAGTATAGGTACTAATAAGGCCCTTATTATTTTTACTATTAATGTTATAATTATATAGTAGGTATATTAGTCCCTTCTTATTAATATTATCCCTACTCTTAATTAATTAGTAGATACCTATAATAAGGTAATATAGGTTTAAGGTTATCTTTTTTAAGATAAAGAGTATAATTATATAGTTTAAGTTAGTTTTAGGCTTTATTTTAATATTAGTTTTATTTTAGAGTTTAAGTATTATTATGGTATACTAAAGGGTTATATATTTGTATTTTAAGAGGATTTTGCTTAGTTTTTTATATATTAGAAATAAAGTATTTATTCCTATTGCTTTTATAGCCTACTTAGCCTTTTTTTTTCTTATAGTGGTACTAATGGATTTATAATGGCTATAGTGTTTACCTTAGTATTTCTCGAATAGCTATATAAGTAATATAAGGATTTCCTTCTCTATATTAGAGTTTTAATTAATTAGGGAGTTATTATTTTAAGAGTTTAGCTAGTTTTCTATTTTATTTATAACCTTTTCTTAATTTAACCTAATTAAGGTATTACCCTTAGTAGATAAAGTTAGTAATAGGTTTTCTAAATACTTTTTTTTCCCTATTAATATTAATACCTTAGTAAAGTTTAGTTAACCTTAGCCCTTTTTAAAAAGGAAGTATTTAATTACCTTAGTATTAAGTAGTTTATTATCTTCTATTACCCCTAGTAGGTTTATAATTACCCTTTTATAATCTAATATAAAAAGGTAAAGACATATTAAGTAAATAGCCTTACTTAGGTTAAAAAAGGTATACTTTTCTAGTATTTAAAGGTATTATTTTATAATTTAGGTTAATATATTTTTATAATTACTAATACTATTATACCTTCTATTTACTAGCTAAATATAATAGTAATTACTCCTAACTAAGCTAAAGTTTTTAAGGCTATTAAATATAACCTTTTTTTTTAATAATAGCTAAAATTAGTATTAAGGCCCCTTTTTTTAGTAATAGTAAAAGTATTTCCAAATTAAAAAAAAGGGCCTTTATTTAGGTAATATACCTTTAACTTACTAAGCTTCTAGTCCTTCTTTATTCTACTATAGTACTATTATACTAATAAGAAAGCTATTTATTACTAGCTATAAAGGTCTACTATTATAAAGCTAGGTATTTTTATTTAAATAGTTATACTTAGGGCTATAAGGTAGGAATTCTATTTACTTTAATAGGGGAGGCTTTTACTTTTTAGTATTCTATTTAAGGTTTAGGAATTTAGCCTTAGCTAAGTTAATTATATAGGTAATTTCCTACTTATTTAGTTAAACCTTTTTTATTTATAAATTAGGTATATATTAGGTTTTGTATTATAAATAATAAAAATATAGCTTTTATATTATTACCTTTTTATTATTAATACTTAATTAAATTAATTAATTTTTTCTTTAAATAAAAATTAGATTAATTTAATATTAAAGATATACCCTAGCTTATTAAATATTATTTCTATATAGTTATAGTAATAGCATAGGTATTTAATTATACTAGCCTTAAGGTATAGTTTATAGGCCCTATAGTTAGTAATTAATTATTATAGAAAATACAATATTATAGTATTAAGTATATAGGGAAAGGATAAATAATAAGGTTTATAATAGTATAATAGGGTATTAATAATTTATATATATACTAGGTTTTTAATTTAACTTTATACATATAGGCCTACAGCTTTATAGTATAATCTCTATTTAAAGGTATATAAATTTCTACCCTTTATGTATATTCCTATATTATTTTTAAAAGCCTAGCTATATAATAATCTATATTAGGGGCTCTTAAATAGGTTAAATAATTAATAAGTATATTAAAGTTTATAAGTATAATAACTTATTATAATTATATTATCTAGCTAATATATATATTCTTTTTATTATTCCGGCTTAATTAGCTATAGGGATTTTACTTATTACTATAATAAATAGGGAAGTAATATTAAAGTAGTTATTATTAAATACTTATTTAAATAGTAGGACTAAAGGCATAGTTTATACTAAGGGCTTATTTTATAGCTATTAAATAGTATTAATAGCTTTAAGTATAAAGATTAAGGTTAAGGGTTTATACACTTAGGTAGAATAGTATAAGTTAAGTAATATAAAATAAGAATTAATATATATTTTTTTTAAGATAATTTATTTAATACTAAAATACTATATCCCTATAAAGTTACTAGCTTATTTAAGGTTATTACTAAATTTATACTATATTAAATATTAAATAAATATTATTAAAACTTAAGTATAAGTACTTAGCTGCTTATTTTTCCCTTTTAGTATTAAGCTATTTTAGGCTCCCCTAATATTAAATACCCCATTTTAGCTTTATAAGTACTAATATTAATTATTACTATTATATAAGCTGCTTATTTATACTTTAAGCTATATTATAGTACTAATAAATATATTATAAAGGATAAACTAATTTACTAGTATAAACTATACCCTAGCTTTATAACTATTATTAGTATAGTATACTATAAAGCATACCTATTTTATATAACCTAGCTTTTTATATAGTTTTTATAACTAGAATTATATTATAATTAAGGCCTTAATATTATTTTTAATAATAAAGGTAAGCTTTTAAATTATTTTTATTATAGATTTAAGCTATAATAAGTTACTAATAACCTAGGTTTAAAATAGCTTAATAATAATATTATATATAATTAATACCCTTATCCCTATAATAAATAAGTATATTATAAGTATAAGTACTAGCTATATTACCTTAAGTTTTATATAGCTACTATATAAGCTTAGAAATAGGCTCCTAAATCTTAAGTTTATTATTTACTAGCTACTTTACTATTTAATATAGCCCTAAATTTACTTACTAATACTAATATTAGATATAGGGTAGTCTACTTTATCTTTAATAGTATAATTATAGCTAGTATTTTTAGGAAGTTTAGCTATAGTAATAATTAAGTTTAATACCTTTATTTTTATTTATTATAGTTATTATATATCCTAATTTAGCCTAATAAGGCTATAAGTAACCTTAATATAGGCTTTTAAGGCTAAATAGTAGAGATTAATAAGGAGCTAGTAAAGCCTCTTAATATCCTTATTAGAATATAATATATTACCCACTAGTATTAAGTATATATTCTTAATTATAGTATAGAATTCTATAATATTATAGCTTATATTATTAAAAAAAATAAATATTCTACTAAGGCCCTTAAAATCTACTTTTAGTATAATATACCTTATTAATAGGAGGGCTTTACTATATAACTATAGATATATAATAAGTAGGCCTATATTATTACTTATAAATAGCTTATAGCCCTTTATAATAACCTAAATACTTATAGTAATATTAAGGGGAATAAGTACTTTAGGCTAAGATAGCTAAAGGTTAGTAAATTAGGCTAATAATTAGGAAAGTTTAATAAGGTATACTAAGAGTAATTTACAAATAAAGTAAATTATAGTAGTTATAATAAAAAGGTAGGAAATTAAGAATAGGAAATAAGCTAAGGGGCTATAATATAGGTTATTATTATATAGTAGTATTTTAATCTAAACTTCCTTATATCCAATTTCTTTATTATTAGTACTTTTATTATTAATATATTTATTAATAGTTTTTTTATTAATATTTTCCTTATTAATAACCTTATTATTAGTATTTCCCTTATTAATATTTTTCTTATTAATAATTTTATTAATAACTATACTATTAATTATTTTATTAATATATTTTTCTTTATTATATTTTTTATAATTATATTTTTTATAATTATATTTTTTATAATTATATTTTTTATAATTATAATTTTAATTATTATAGTTTAAATTATTATAGTTTTAATTACTATAGTTTTAATTATTATAGTTTTTAGTATATTAGTTTCTATTAATGATATAAATATAGTTGCTATTTTTAGGGTTTTTGCTTTTATAGTTATTATATTTTTAGCTGTTATGTATATTGGTTTTATAGGTAGTAGTACTAGTGGCTAATTGCTACTTATTAGGTCCATCTAATATGGGGAATAATGTACTTAAGGAGATACTAATAGATAAGTAATTAATTAGGCTTAATATATTAGGTGCTAGGGGCTAGATATTAGGGAGGATTTAAGGAGTATTTAATATCTATAATAGTATTATAGAGATAAGTTAGGTATTTTCTATTTAGGTAGTAAGAGAAGAGGATAGGTATTAAGGTTAGGAGTAGGTTACTATTTAATACTAGCTTTATGTTTTTAATGTTTTTAATTAGTTATTTCTACTTATTTATAATTTAGTATTTCCTCTAGTATTATAAGAGGTTAGTAGCTCTTATAAGTAATTATTTATGTCTTAATATAATAGGAATATACTAGTATTATTTACCTATATAGGTTACTTATAATATATATAGTACCTAAGCTTAAAGCTTAACTTTTAAATTATTAATCCTAGAATAATAAGGTATATTTAGCTAGCTCTAAATGTTAAAGGGGTATAGGTTAGGCTAAACCTATACTTAGTATTTATAGCTATTAGGGAGAGATAAGGTAGGTATAAATAAAGCTATTTATATAGGTTAAGAAATTTAGTAATATATTATTACCTATCTACTTAAAAGCTTTTACCTAATTAAGGATATTATTAATTCCTAAGCTCCTTTTTAGTTACTTATTACTAGTAGCTATATATCCCTTTTAGGTACTAGTATTTTATAAAAGTAAGCCTAATATATTATTAACCTTCTCCTTATTACTATATTTATTTCCTATTTTTTACTACTAGTTAGATATAAGTTTTAAGGGGTAGTACTAAGTATATTATTATTCTTATTATAATTAGTTTTAGCTTATATAGACCCTTTATTTATATGTAAAGCTAACTTATTATTAAGCTATAATATGTTTTATTAAGTTTCTGCCTTAATAATATACTTTCTATTTTATTTTCTAGTTATTTATTCTTCTTATTACTTTTTTTTTATATAATTTATTATAGTATTTACCCCCTTCCCTCTTAATATAATAGTTATTATAGTATTCCCTCTTAAGTTTATTAATTACTATAAGGCCTTAAGCCTTATTACACTTATTAATAACCTTAATACTATTAAGTAAGTATAGCGCTTTTTTTATTAGCTTATATACCCTAATTATAATAGTAATAATAAGAAGTAGGTATATATTAATATTACTTAGGATATCCTTAAAGATAATAAGTATTATACTACTTATATAGTTAAGTACTACCGCTTTTTTAAAATACCCTATTTTTTAATACTTTTTTGCGCCCTTTTTTTCCAGAAGTAGCTAGGTACTAGTAGTATAGGATTCTTTAGTAATAGTAGTTACCTTACTTAAATTAGCCTATTTTATAAGCCCTTTTATTTATATATACTTATATACTTAGTTTTAAGCTAATATTTATTTAGGCTTATTTTCTAATAGTAGATTAGCTAAATACTTTACTAAAGAAACCCCCTTAGCTAATAGTAAGTAATCCTATATATTTAATACTTATTTCTCTTTTAGTTATTCCCTTAATAAATCTTAGTATAATAGGGATAATAATTTTAAGGAAGGCCTATTTATAGCTTTTTACTTTATTTTTTAGAAGGTTAAGGTTATAATTATAATTATAAATAAGGTTACTTATATTATAGAGGAGATAGGAATTATTAAATTAGAGTATAATATAGTTTATAGTAGGTTATTAAAGCTAGGTTTTAGTATTAATATAGTTATTATATATATTGTAGAGATTATAGAGGATTTGTATTAAGAGGGTATAGGGAGTTAGTTATTTGGGTTTAGTATTGGGAGCCTTTTATTAAGAATTTATATATAGTTAGATATTAAGTTATTATTATGTTTATGCTTTATTATTATTTTAGTACTTTTTTTTATTAACTTTTATTACTATTTACTTTTTATTAGGTTGGGTATTATTATAAAGGTATTAATTTTTAATATACCCTAAGTACTTTAAGAGTTATTATTAAAACTGGAATTTATAGGTTTTATTATTATACCCTATTTTACTTTAAATTATTTTAGTTTTATATTACTACTTTTTATTTTCTTATTTTTAGAAATAATTTATATCTTTATTTTATTAATATTATAGTTAAAATAGAGATTATTAGTAATAATATTTAATTACTTATACTAAATATAAACCTTAGGACTTTATTTATAAATTATTTTAATTATTTATAATTCTAGCCTTTTAAGCTTTTAAGAAAAATAATATATATAAGGTTTAAGTTTTAATTAAGTTAAAAAAGCTAATTATAATTTCTATAAAGTTAAAGTTTTTTATTATTAGGGTATAAGCTATTATAGAGATTTAGTTTAAGGTTTTAAAAATAGCTTATATATTATAAAAGTATTTTTTTTTTTTAAATAATTATATTTATTTATTAGGTTTTAAAAGTATATATTTAAGAGTAATATAAGATTTAGTTAATTAGCTATTTTAGTAAATCTTAAGGTTAAGCTTTTTATAGTTTTAGTTATAATAATATAATTAAAAGTTTAAAATAGCCCTAAGTATTTAATAAGCTTATTTATTAAAATTATTAAATTTTAGGCCCTAAGTAAGTACTTAGCCTATTAATACTTAATATTAATAACCCTATAGTATACATATAGGTAATTTACTTATATTAAGATATTAAGACTATACTAGCAGCTATTATTATAGCCCTATATGTAGCTTAGTTATAGTACTAATTTATATAAATAATAGGTTTTCTGGACCTATTAGTTATTACTTAAATAGTATTTAAAGATTATTTAAGTTTCTTAATAATATAAACTTTTACTATTATAGGTTTTATAACTAAATATTAGCCTATAAAAAGCTAAGGGATAATACTTATATAATTTTTAATAATATTAGTAAGTTTAATAGTAAAGTAAAGCCTATAGCTAGCTAATAACTTTTTTATTACTAGGTAAAGAAGTATATAATAGTAGTATACTTAAGGTTATTCTTATTTTTATATTTATATATAATATACTTTTAGAACCTAATTATATTATTAAAGGTTTTTTTAATTATTAAATAGAATAGGTAGTATAGGTTAGGCCTTAATACTCTCTTATATAGGGTAATAGCTAGGTTTTTAAGTATAAAGGGAAGTAAGATAGGGTTTAAGCTATTATAATTAGCTATAAATAAAATAGGGGTTTAGGTTTTAAAGGTAAAGTATTAGTACTATTTTAGTTAAGGTAATAATAATTATTTATTAGCTATACTATAGTTAAATATAAACTACTAAATAAGGACTATTTTAAATAGTATAAGAGTAGTAAGCTATAAGAGGTATAATAGGTTATATTATAAGTAGCCTTATAGAACTTTTTTACTATTTTTCTATATTTACTAGGCCTTATTTAAGTATATAATATACCCTAAGTTAATATAGTAGGCTTTATATATAAGGTAGTTTTAGTTTTTTTAGGAAGAGAGAAAGGTTTACTTAGTAACTTATTAGTATAGGGAGTAAGTAGGTTTTACTTATATATATATTTTCTAGTAGTAAAGGTAATTTTTATCCTTTTAAGTATTAGCTTATTATCTTATTATATATAAGCTTAATAAAAGGGTTTTTATTTTTCTTACTATATACTAAAATAGCTCTACCTTAAGAAAGTTATTTAAATTAACCCCCCTTTTTAGGCCCTAATTACTAAATTAGGTAGTAGTATATATAAAGCTTATTTTATAGTTATTAGCTTTAAGCTTTAGCTAGGTTAAGTTAATTATAGTAAAGTTCTTTAAGTTAAGTTAGTTAAGGATTTATACTAAGTTTCTTAATTTCTATTTAGCTAAGATAAGAATATATAATATAGTATAGTTTAGTATGGCTTTTTAGGAGTATATTAGTTAGCTAATAGTCTAATTTACTTTCTACTTAGTTTTCTAAGAGAGCTAGCTAAGGGTATATTATTGTAATAGGGCTAGGTATAACTACTTTACTATATAGGAGGGTATAGGTATAAGGTATATACTTCTATTGAACCTAAATATTATATTTTTAGCTTAGTAGGATAAGATATTACTTACCCTTAGCCTTAGCCTTAGTAGCTTATTACACCTTATTTACTAAGCTATACTATTATTACTATTACTGCTATTATTTATAACTGTATTAATAATATTTAATATGTATATTGTAATTAACTCTGTATTTTAGCTTATTTAGTTTATAGTAGCTTTTTAGTTTAGTTACTTAATAGCTATTTTAGGTTAATTATTTGTACTATGGGCCTCTTCCTATAACTTAATAAGCCCATTATTACTATTAGGTACTATATAGATAAACCTAAATTAGGCTAATATTTTAACTTAGTACTATATATAGAGATATTACTATAAGTTTCTAGCTCTAGTAAAGGCTTTATTATAAATACTTTTATTATAAAGGTACTTACTATAGTAGAATTAATTATTATTCCTTATTATTTTTATTACCTTTAGGTAACTATAAGGACTTATAGGCTATAATTTTATAGAAAATAATTAAGTATTTTTTTTATTACTATTTA
>JBBWSL010000296.1:0-19042 GCA_038088545.1 Diaporthe humulicola | reverse complement strand
TAAAAATTTTTATAAGTTTAATTATTTAATACTATATAAATAGCTATAATAAAATATACTTATTAGCCTTAAAAGTTATCTATTATAACTATAGCTTAGTTTATATAATACTTTATATAATATAGTAAGTATACTATAATAAACTATACTAACTAATAGTATATAATATATATACTATACTTTAATATAGTATAAGTAATAGAAAAGTAATAATCTTTATTAAAAAAGGCTATAATAATAGGGAAATTATACCTTAATAAAGGGTATATACTAAGGTATAGTATAGCCTTATATAAGTAAATAAATTAGCCTATAAGTAAGAATTACTACTAAAAGAGGAATAATTACCTTATTAAGATAATATTATTACTATACTTAGTAAGGTATAAATACCACAATATACCATATTGGCTTTATGATTAGGCCCTTATGCACTCCAGACAGGCTACCGTCCCCGTCCCTCCTACTGGGCTTAGGTAGGCACTAGGCCAGACTAAGCTTAAATATAGCCCCTGATCTTTCTTCTGGTGGCTTGTAGACTGCTCCTGGTGAGACGGGCGAAGACGTGCAGGGCGAGTAGCGCCTGTCATTGGCGGCTACTGTTTCCGCCTTTCTGTCTTGGAAGCTGCAGGATCCAGGTACGGTGCCGTGCTGATTGGCCCAGACACGCCCTCCTGCGTTGGTAGCGTGGCAGCACGCACCATCGGATCTTTTTCCAGGACTGGTCCCTGATCCATCCTACCCTGCTCTGACCCTGTCGTGCCTGTCTGACCTGTCTGACCCCTCGCTCCTCCTCCATCGTCCATTCGGCCACTTCCACTCTGTCACCCACGTCCCACGGCACAGAACTGCCACTTGCACTTCTGCCACTTCTGCCATTCCAACCCAGTCTGCAAGGATTGAAACAGATGAAAAAGAAAACAGGCCAACTGTCCAAGCCAAGGAGGCGTGACATAGGGGCACCCATGTTTCCTCATCCGCACAAAACAACCCGATCGCTTCAGACTGTGCCCACTGACCTCGCAAGCCGCCCTGTCATTCGTGATGCCCAACTTGGGGGTGAAATTGCCTGCTCACAGGTCATGGCGATTATCACATCGCAAATAATGGGTCTGGCAACATGTGCCCGCAGTCATCAGCTATTACCGGTACGTGGGGAAGTCCAGTGCAGTGCACCACCACAAACCGCGGCCCAAGAAAAAGAGCAGCCCCTCCACGATGTCACGTCGCCCCATTCCCCTGCGGATCCTGGCATCTCGAGTCCCGTACCCCTGAGCTGAGCAGGCGGGCAGGCTGACTGCTTCTTGCCTCTTGGGCTTTTCTTACCGTCTGACTGTTGCTGGCTGATGGCTGCTGCCCCGTCTTTCTTTGTTTGCCGCTCGTGGGCGTAGGCAGTAGGGGCCCTGCCATCTGGGCCAGATCCAATCGACGACGTTAATGCCCTTGCTACCGACGACAGGATCCTCTTGTCAGGGATGGCCGTGACACAGAATTGGCCCAATATGGAAGTCCACATGCCGCCTAGTGGCGGTTATCTGCATGGGAGTGGCCACGGCAGATCCTGAAGCGAAGGGGAATAGGAGGTTTGTGCTTCTTCTGCACTTCCATTTGCTGCCCTGCCATTCCCACCCTCCACTGCCTCCCAAGCCTGGTCAAAAAAGATCTGCAAACCTGCACTACCGCGGTTAGTCCGTGCTGCTGGCTGCCTGTGCCTGGCAGGCCTGCAAGCCTGGGTGGACCTGCAGTGATCGGCTCACCTTGTGGTCTGGGTCGCGATGTCCCTTGATATCCGTATACCACACTCTCGTACCCCTACTCCGCTAGCCTAGCCTCCATGTCCTCCTGAGACATAAGAAAAGGAGCCTCCCTCTCTTTGAATTTTTCCTCTCTTTCCTCCGGCTCACCTTCTCGACATCATCTGTCTGTTCGTTCTCTTACGCAACGAGGTTCATTGCATTCCTTATCTCTGACCTCCAAACTTCTATTCTTTCCCTCCTTCCAACAGCGAAGACCAACAACCTCAGATTAGCCCGGTGCTGTCTCCCTGCCTCCCACGATTACGTCTCTTTGTCTCACCAGCAAGGGACCTCACATTCCTTCCAACTCGGAAAAAAAACCAACCAGGCGGCCAATCACTCAAACAAAGGCTTTGTTCGTTGATTCCCTGCAACAGAACAATAACCATCTTCTTGAAGTCGCAAGAAGATCTGACTCGATCCCGGCCACCAACACACATTCATTGTCATATCAACTGCCACAGGCTGGTATTTGACTCGATATATCCTGAGATATTTTCGAGGTCCATTCTTTGAGATTCAAGAACAGTCAAGAGAAATTTCGAGCACTGCCGATTTTGGACCCACTCAACACAGGAAACTTTGACTTCCCAGGACATATATCTCATCGCCACCAGACAAAATGCACGCCACAACATCCGCTACCCTCCTGGCTGCCCTTGCGGGATCTGCCTCGGCCCACATGATGCTGTCGTACCCTCCCCCGTTGAACAGCAAATACAACCCCTTCGCGAACTCTGGCTCCATCGACTACTCATACACCGCGCCTCTTGCCGCAGACGGGTCCGACTACCCCTGCAAGGGCTACCAGAGCGACCTGGGCACTCCTGCTGGTCAGTCAACCGCGTCTTTCGCCGCCGGCGGTCAGGGCAACATCACCGTTGTTGGCGGAGCTGCCCACGGTGGTGGCTCGTGCCAGATCTCCCTCTCCACCGATGGCGCCAAGACCTTCAAGGTGATCCAGAGCATCATTGGAAACTGCCCAACCAACGGCGAGGGCAACTTTGACTTCACCGTCCCCGCCGACATGCCTACAGGAGATGCTGTCCTTGCCTGGTCATGGAACAACCGCATCGGCAACCGTGAGTTCTACATGAACTGCGCCGCAGTCACCATCACCGGCGGCAGTGCGAAGAGGGAGACCGAGGAGAAGCGAGCAGCTGCCTTCTCTGCGCTTCCCGACATGTTCGTCGCCAACATTGGCAACGGCTGCTCGGTTGCAGAGGGCGGCGACGTCGAGTACCCCAACCCGGGTGACGCCGTCACCAACAACAGTGACAACCCGGAGGCCCCCAGTGGAAGCTGTGGCTCCTCGGGCTCGTCCAGCGGCTCTGGCTCGTCCGGCTCTGGCTCCGGCTCCGCCGCTTCGCCCAGCTCCAGCGCCGTCGCAGAAGCGACCCCAAGCGCCCCAGCGTATGTTGCCCCTTTGAGGCCTACCTCTTCTATCTCATATGCTTACACATCTTCAAACAGTGCCGGTGGTATCTTCGCAACCGTCTCAGCTTCTGTCGAGGTCCCCGCTGCAACCCAGCCCGCTACCACTCTCGCGACCTCTACGAGCGCAGCCGCCGCGACACCAACCCCAGAGACCCCAGCTCCTGCTGCGCCTGCTGCGCCTGCCGCCCCTGCCGCCGGCTCTGGATCAACCGCCGCCGGCTCTGCCTGCTCAAACGAGGGCGAGTGGAACTGCGTTGGTGGCAGCTCGTTCCAGCGCTGCGCCTCGGGCACGTGGAGTGCCGCCATCAGCCTCGCCGCAGGAACCTCTTGCGAGTCTGGCGTCGCCGCCAACCTCAAGATGGTCGGCGCCAAGAGGGCCGGACGGTTCCACGAGCGCCGCTTTGCGGCTTAAGACCTAGGTCACTACGAAAGAAAAGAGGACCCTCAGGCTTAGGGTGTGACCTTTGCTCTTGCTGGGGACGTCACAGTGTGGATTAAATTCAATTCTTGGATATGCCGTCAGGCAATTTTGTACTTTCTGGTTCGGCTTTTTTGATGATACCTTGGGCATGTTTGGCATTCTGCATTACTGGAGTGGGAAAAATCACACCACATCTTTGATGAATTACATTTATGGCAGCGTTCTCGCTTGCTTCAACAACTCGCAGCTGTGCATACTTGGATTCCTGTGACAGTGACTTGACCCCATGTGGACCTTGAAATTAGTGAAATGTATTCGGTGAGCTGTATGATTGATTACGTGGCAAGCAAAGTTTAACCTTTGCAATATCTTCTTCATCACCTCGGCTCTTGTGTATAAATTAATTGTGAGAGGGGATAGTCACTCCGGGGAAAGCGCCCGGCTGTTTCACCAAGATTGACGCGCCTCCGGGACGGAGGCCAACGCAGTCCTCCCATAGGCCGGGCCTGAGATTGAGTCCCTCGGGACAAGACTACCACCACGGCACCACCAGCCAATGTCGATCATCCCCTTGGAGAATGGACGGCCGCTAGAATGTTCTGGTCCGCCCGTCTCCCTGGATGCTTGTCTCTCTTTCTCTCTTCAGCGCCGCCTTGGCTCGGTTGGCGTATTTTTCAGAAGTCTAGGCTATGTAGTAGTGGTTATGTCTCTCTTTTGTCCGCCCGGTCCTGGAATGCGCGCTTGGCATCCCTCGTCCAGCCCCGCGGTCGTGTGCTGCCGCCTGCCCCTTTCTTGTTCGTCTTGTGGTAGCTGAATGGCGTATTGGTGTAACGTATGCAGTGTTGGAGAAGTCCTCTAACAAGTACGGTTGATTGTATATGTCTGTTCGGCGGTATTGCGGCTTTTCATGAGCCTTGGACTGACAGGTCTTTCGACGCCGTGAATATGCAATATCCCTCCCAGGGTGCGGGATATGCACAACGTGATGATGGCGAGGCCGAACACACCGTCTATAGAGGGGGGACTCGCCCGCCTGTCCTATGTGCTCTTCCAGTCACAATTCGACACGATGGAGATGGCCCGTATATTGAGGCCGGCATGAAGACCAGCCACACTTAGACGTCCATCACCGTCTCCCTGGCCCGTGACTGACTGAACCTCGTGCCCCTGCCACCCGCTACCGGCGCTGTCTGCTGCTGTAGGTGACGTGAGCATTAAGACTGCAAGTTCCCTGCTTTGTTGTCGGAGACCAGGTCATACCGTGGCGAGAAGATCGAGGCTGGCGAGACGAGTTACTCGGTCTTATGCGTCACCTAAGCCGAAGCAATAGGGCCGGTAGTAGGGCTGCTTGCTCCTCGCGTAGATTCACGAGCGAGGGCATCAGACTGCCTTGATGTTAGGCGTGCCACGCGATTCGTCCTGGCATCATGGGGCTGCATCGCTGTACATTCGCCGTCGATCGTCTATGTGTCTGGACTAGGGTTTCCCGACTACCCATGTATGTAAGTCAGCTGGTACCGTAGTGTCTTGTCGAGTGACAGTTCAAAGGGACATCGAATGTTTGGGTGTGAATTGAATGGTGCAATTTATAAGCGGGTGTCGGTGGTTTAAGTTTTTAATCCGTATACACCGTCCATAGAGTGTAAGCGGTCCGTCCATATAGTAGTAAACGCTCAAAGACCCAGCGTTCGATAAGTACAATACCGATAACAGAAAATTTGGAATACGATTGTAATGAATAAGATTTTTCTCGCGGATAGTCTTTTGCAGAACAAGGTCATTGGGATACTATCTGCAATTGCCTCTGAAACGTGGGACAAGGCTATGCGTTTAGAATCATGTTCATTCTTCTCTTGTCTCAAATATTCACAAGACAAGGAGCTGGTGTTGGGGATGGAATCATACTCAAACGAGAGGAAGCCCAAAAGGAACAGTGCTGCGTTTGTGTCGTCGGGTGGCAGAGGTCTATAATGAAATTTAGGTTGTTTTTCCCAACAGGTGCATTCGTATCCGATTTACATTGTTTTGTAATTCAATTTTGGCGTGGGTAGTTGACTCAAATCAATCCGCGATAGAACATGATGTACAACTCTTTGACATCGTCAGTTGCGAGTTGATTCTCCTTTTGCAGCAGCCAGTACGGTCAGCTTCAGGGCAGCTCGTGTTTGGGACAAAGTGTCAGACTAAGTGACCTCAGTGTAGCTGTCATAACTGAGCCGATCGCCCCTCGAGATACCCATCGTCATGATATTGATGCGCAATCCTCCATTCATCATTGCATACATCTCGTTGAGAAGGCTCATGGGTGGATCGAGATACTTAAGGATTCGGGTTGGCGTCAAGCGTTGAGCTCGCGGTCGAATAAGCTACGCCACATCTCATACATACATCATATTGTGGGAAAGTCTCGGCGGGGGATGACAAACTTGTCTATAGGGAACACATACACGATGACCTGGACCATCTCTTTTCAAGTCCGTGAATTGGCCGTTCTCATATATCATATACATGTGATTCCCTTTGTAGGCTGTTTCAACCAATAGAACGTATCTATACAAGAAACCGGGTCCGCTTCGCCAAAATTGCTTCTACGGCCCTACACTTCGCTACGGGGAGAAGCAATTTTGCCCGGTTTCTTAAAGGCGTAGGGCCTACGGCGCTTAAAGTTCAATTAGTAGCCAGAGGGCTTCTAACGAAGCGGACTAGAGGATAAGCGTAGCCTAGGGCCCTAAGCTATACAAGGGACTACTCCCTGGGTAGAGGAAATAGAGAGCGAATTAGCTATAGAGGGTACTGTAGAGGGCGAATTAGCTATAAAGGGCGTATGCGCTATAGAGGGTGAATTGGCTATGGAGGGCGAATTGGCTATAAAGGGCGCTATAGAGGGCGAATTGGCTGTAGAGGGCGAATTAGCTATAGAGGGCGCTGTAGAGGGCGAATTAGCTATGGAGGGCGAATTGGCTATAGAGGGCGCTATAGAGGGTGAATTAGCTATAGAGGGTGAATTGGCTGTAAAGCAAATTAATTAGCCTAGAGGCCCCTCACGTAGCTTAGGCCTTAGCTCTGGGCCCTATATCAGCCAACCAATCCCTACTTAAGAAACTTTTAGCTGCTATTCTAGGAGAAATAGAGTAAGCTCCACCCAGGGGCCCCTCGCACAGCTCAGGGCCCTGGGCTACACTTAATAAATTGCGCTGACAACTGATTAGCGTCGTAGTAGGAGAATGTCGGTCCTAAGATTTTCCGGCTTACCTACATAGGATGACATGGTAGACCACTTGATCTTCGTTCAAGGAATAGTGTAAGCACAGTCAGCCATCATTAGACCTCTCACAGAACCAACGCTGCCATGTCCGGGACGAGCTCACTTTGTGCATTCTGCCACCTCATACCCCTCGATGTCGGCACCCTAGAGAAGCTCCGACCCAAAGCCAGGTCCGATTTCAGGAGTGGAGGTCCGCCGCCCATGGCTTTGGATATGGACGGGGACACACAGATCATCCAGGAGGACAGGGCTGTATTTGAGTTGGGAAACACAGAAAGGGTACTGAGCAGCAACTGTCCTTTTTGCAGTATCGTAGCGACAGCAGTACGAGACATCAGAAGGATCAAAGGTTGGGAGGGCCTGAAAGCAGACACACCTTTGAGCCTCATATGGAGTCACCACGGTCCAGGCTCCAAGGGCGTCTTCACACTCAACGACAACCAGGACGTGTACATCTGCTTTGTTGCGGAGCGAAGCACGGGCACATCGACGGAGAAGGCAATGCAGTCCAGTGCGTGTGTCATCCACCCGACGGCGAGCCGCCTCGAAGCGTCTAGTATCTCGAGATGGATCGCGAATTGCGAAGATACTCACGGAGCAGAGTGCAACGCAGACACCAACATCACAGGGCCAATCAAAGATTCTTACCGTGGGCTACATCTCTTGCGTTTCGTCGATGTCCACCGAGGATGCATCGTAGAGAGGACGGAGGCCGTGAGATACGTTGCTCTGAGCTACGTCTGGGGTGCGGCGGCGACTCTCCGCCTCACCAAGATGAACAAGCCCCAAATGCACAAACCTGGGGCACTCTCAAGGCTGCTGCTTCCAGGCACAATCTGGGACGCCATCGATTTGACCAGAGCGTGCGGTGAACAGTACCTCTGGGTAGATTCATTGTGCATAATGCAGAACGATGTTGAGGATCTAGACGCTGGAACTCGCGTGATGGACTTGGTCTGTAAGTCGATGGATTCTAGGTTCGCCCATGCAAAGTCTGGAAATGAAGCAACACCCCCTCCTCGCTACCATCAATCCTTTGTTAATGATTTTCGTTCTCTTTGGAAGATATTTGTGTTGTTCTGGCTAATTTAATTCTTATGAAGACGAGTTATCCGTGTTCACCATAGTTGCGGCGTCCGGTCACGATGCCGCCTACGGTCTGCCCGGGCTCAACCATGGTTTGCGTGTTGCACCGACATATACCGAAGTTTCTCCTGGAGTGCGCCTGGGAGTAATATCTGAACTTGACGCTCTGATCAACACGTCATGTTATGCCACGAGAGGCTGGACGTGAGTGCAGATCCCTCGCATAGCTAGTACCACGCAGGTACGTTAGGCATGTATTTGCTGAACATGAAGCAACAGCATGCAAGAAGAGATGCTCTCAAAGCGCGTCCTTTACTTCGTGGATGACAAGATCTTCTTCCACTGTCCCTACGAGACGATGTTCGAAGGGTGCAGCGAACCTCTCTACTGGCAGCCGGCTGGTGGTTTGCTGCGAATGGAAAAGCCCCTGCAAGACTGCAGAGATCTCATACGTGACTACAGCATACGAGTACTGAAAAAAGAGGATGATGCTTTCCGGGCTTTGTCCGGAATAATGAGACGCATCTCTGATACTCAACAGTGGCAAATCATTGCTGGGATGCCCACGAAAGCCCTCGAGCACGTGATGCTTTTTCAAAGTCGACAGCACATCCTCTGTCGACGCCGAGCGTTCCCTAGCTATTCGTGGCTTGGATGGCAGGGAGCACTGGATTTCATGAAGGGTGCTGATCTCGAGGGGTGGATAATATGGTACGTTTGGAACCCGGCGAGCAATCGACTCTCCATCGACCTTCCGCCCGTCCGTGGTGGCGTGAACACGAAAACGCTTGAGCGCCTTGGAACCAGCGACTTTATCTCTCAAATTAAACCAGAATTTGGAATGCTCTCAGGAATTGACCTAGGTCAGCAAGTTCCCTCAGATAGAGGTCATGTGCGCCCGCCGCGATCTTTTCCGTTGCTGTGTTTTTGGACTCTGGCAGTCTTTTTCGACTTGTTGTCTGTGGACTACGTCAAAGGCACAGCGGAATTTGGTTCTGTAAGAATTCCGAGGTATTCTGGGAAGATAATTTTGGACGGTCTCGATGACTATCCAATTTCCAGTGCGGGAGAATTTATTTTGCTAAGCAGAACTGGTGCAAGTGAGCATGGCGATATGAAATACACCGGCATGCTCATTGAGTGGCTCGACGGTGTAGCTGAACGACGAGGCATCGGCTACATAAATCCCTCCGAAATTGAGTACAGCCGGGCTCCAGGGCCAATCTGGAAAGAGATCACCCTAGGATGAGTAAAATTAGGATCAGACACCGCACTGGCAACATTCAATGATGAGGCACCAGAGTAGAAGGAATAAATGTGTTGATACTCCGAAGCCAGCAACGTCCGTGAGTCATGACGTTACGGTTGGACAACTTCAAGAGAAATGACACTGTACGGGTGATAACACGGGATTCGTCAATTCAAACTTTTAATATCAGTGCCTCTATGTAGGGGCACCTAAATCCAGCTTATGAATTGCACACACAAGCCCAATTCAAGAATATAATCTTTCACGTATCGTGTCTTACTATGAGGTCACTTACTCTAGATTAGTAACTACTAAACTAGCAGATCTGATATTATATTACAAGAGGAACACAGGTAATAATAAAATGATGCAGAGCTTGCTATCCTTTCACTTTGAGAAAGTGCCGTGGAAATTATTTGCTTAATAAGATTGGTCAATTCGTTTATTGTAGAAAAGGCATGTTCATTCAGCTGGAAACTATAAGAAACCCTCCTTCTGTTCAAGAAGGAGAACTGCAATGTTTGAAAGAAGCCGTCACCGGGCACAAACCACATGTTTCCCACCTGTGTTATCCCATAGTGACACCTCATCCAACTCACGTTCAACACTACGCACCACCTTACATTCCACGGACCAAAACCCACCCCCTATCGACTCAGTGAATAGTCACATTCAATGCCGCCTGGACCTGATCAATGCGATTGATCAGCCCCAATGCTTCCTTGCCTCCGTTGAAGCCTCTCGACTGGATCACCAACCCCAGCACGTACCCATTCAAGTCCACGACAGCAGCCCCCGAGTCCCCCGCGTCAGCGAACTTGCCCGACATCGGGTAGCCATTACTGTCGCACCTCTCGACGGCAAAGAGGTGGCTCGAGTAGGACGGGTCGATGACGCGGCCGTAGGTCAGGCCGGTGGTCATGCCAAACTTTTTCACTATCATCCCCGCGGCCGCGAGATTGATGCCCCGCACCGCCTAGACGGGATCGTCGGCCCCCTGGTACAGGCCGGGCGCGGTGGAGGTCTGCGACTTTGAGTTGAGCTGGATCAGCGCGCAGTCCAGGAGAGGCCATTGCTTGTCCTTGCCCCACATGTATTGCCGCCGTATCACCTTCCCCCCCTCGCCCGTCACCGCCTTGCCATTGTTGTTGAAGACAGAGACGCATGCGTGCCAAACCGGACCACCTACACTGGCGCTCCTTACAACCCATAACACTCTCAGTGCCTTAGGCCACGGTGGACGAGACCGGTCAACGCCCGGTGACGCCTGTGGCTTCAGTACTCAATTGAAATACTAGACACGTGTTAGCAGGATATTTACTGATGGCTCACAGTTGCCCGATCTCTAGGACGGATGGAGCGGTGAGCTTGCTCGCGACCAAGGCACCGCAGAGGACAACGTCGGAAAGGACATGGCGGCGCGAAGTGACCAGTAAGCCTTGGTGATCCATTGATCTCTTCAGTCGAGCCTGCATCTTCGCCCCCTCGGAAGCCAGCATTGAAACGATTATCGAGCCTGTGACCGATGTAGTGTGATGATGAGGCGTGCGTGCGTGCCGATATTGTTCTGAATCAGGCATTTGACAGTGGTCTAAGCATATCGGCCGCCCGTCGAAGGAACCTGGCAGAAACACGATGGAGCCGTCGAGGTTGTCCAGATGCATCTCGATGCCTTTTCCGTTAGTCTCTGACGGGGAACCGGCGGTGAGCTTGGTCGCACCAACTCCAAAGGCACTCCGCTGACCTCAGTCGCCTGACCGTTGCTAAGTTATGTGGGTTGGTTTATCTTGCTTCCTGTCTTTCGTCTCAACTGCTAACCTACCTTACACGACGTATTAAGACTGCTACGGCCATTATAAACAAGGCTTGGGCCTGTAGCAAGAGCTTAATAAAACATGTCGGCGAGATGAATGCGATGATTTGCAATGTTTCACTTTTGAAACTCATTTTGAGCAGATAGTCTATCGGATACAATACGAAGAAACCAGTACTGTCACTGGAATACCCCATATTCGGTTAAAAGTCTACAATCTTCTCCTCCCCTTCTCTCCAAATTCCGCACACAACAAACATAGTTCTGGTGACTAAGGCGCGTCATCGTAGTCCTTGTTCTCGAACCAATCATTCCAGTCCTCCCAGCGACCCAGCTCAGATCCCAAGTCTCCCGGGCGACGGCCATGGTTAATATCATTAATCAAGATTTGCCAGATGCGGTTTGCCTGTTCGTCAGGGTTAGTGTTCCACTCCATCATAATTTGCGCGATGGCACCCTCTCCAAGCTCGGTGAGGCGCTTGTACGCATCGTCATCGGCACAGTTGGTCAGGTTGGTATCGAGGTTGTAGTAATTTAGTTGCATAGAAGCTTTGAACTGCTTGAGGGCGTCTTCAACATTGTTGTAACGGTCGTAGCTCATGTCTACCACCAAGTTGGCATGGCGTTGCAGTGTGCAGTAGTCAAGCACATTGTTCCGGTCCACTTTGAACTTTGAGTCCTTTTCGATCTCATTATCTGTAGAGAGCCGAGGTTAGATCTAGCCTTGTGTTTGGCGAAATTTGGCGGGGATTTTTAACAGAGGCTGGTCGCAAAAAGGTCCTCTGGCTGAGCGAGTTTCTCAACCACCAATGGAATACTCTTTGGCCCTAACTTGGCCAAGTCTTGGAACTCAGGCGAGTTGATGAGATCGGGGCTGATAAGAGTCTTGTCAGTAAGTCTTCGTTGATAGAAAGCAAGGAATCACGTACTTGGATGAGAACCGATTTGCACCAGTATACCAAGTGTTCCGCCATGCACCGTATCTCTTCTCGAAGTCTGTCACGTAACCGGGAAAGAGAGTCTTGATCTTTGAACATAGTCGTTTTACCGATTGCACTGCCCATGGGTCGGCGGGCGGGATCTTGTCGTAAGGGTTCATCTTGATTAGGGGTAAAGTGGCCGTCGTAAGTCTGTGCCACCCTCGCGAGTCCACATATATTTACGTATTATGTATCGATAAGCCCTCTTTACGAAAACTTCTCCTTATCAACAATTATAGTTCTAAAATACAAATCTTACTTAACTAAAATATTTAAGAAACTAACATATATAACTCGTCAATTGCACACACGAGCCTAATTCAAGAAGACCGTCTTTCGCGTACGGTGTCTCACCTTGCACACACTTTCTCCAGAGGAAAGACTATCAACACATCAGTTATGATAAATACATCTCAAGAGCTATGCAGGCAAAAACCAAATGATTCAGAACTCTCCATTCTTGAGTCACACGTGACTGCTTTCCGTGCCATGAGATGATCTCCATCGGAAGCCTGCCAACTTCCAAACAGTATCGTTTCTGACCTATTTCCCTTTTCCGGTTTTTTATTAGGGGAGAGTCTCCCACCCCTGTTCCACGTCCACGGAGCTGATGCCGACTCGTGGTCCAACACTGTAGCACATTATTGGGGACCCTCCTGTGCCGCACGCTTTATTTGGCTTCGTGATACATGGCATGGGCATTCATGCAGTTGGTTATAAACGATGCAGGATCATTGGCCATCAGATAATTTGATGCTGACAGCCGAAGTTCCAAATGCCGAGTGCAAGGACTTGATTCCGTCTCGGAAAGGCAGAAGGAAGATGAGAAATCTCTCTTTAAAAAGCAGCGCCTCTTCCTCGGCACCATACAACAAAGTGTTCGTTTCTTCTCTTCCGGCAACCACTGCCCTCCACTCATTTGCGGTCTGGCTCATACACTCTTTCAAATTTCCCCCCCTTTCCGGATCTTCTCTTCTCAACTCAGAGACTAGCTGTATTCTGGACACCTTCTGAAACTAGTCGACAGTATGCGTTCTGCAACAATATCCTCGCTCCTCACTATAATTACACTGGCTGCCGCATCACCAGCCCCGTACATCACGGAAACCACAGCATCCACAACACAGACACTCACCGCCTCGGGGCTTTCTACACTAACACCGGTGTCACCGGCGGACGACGGCGTCGTCGTCGCCGCCGCCGACGATAACGCGACCACAATCATCACTTTGGCCTCAGCCCAGACGGTATTGATCTCAGTCCCTGGTCAGAAGCCCTACACGGCCATTCCCGAGCAGGGTTATGTGCAGGTCCAGGTCGCAGTGCAGGTGTCTGTCGTTGTAGATTACTTCGACCCTGGTAGCACCGTCAGCACCGTTACTCAGACGCAAACCATCGAAAGGCGTGTGGACTTCTGTACCACGACTTCAATTATCGGAATGTAATGAGGAATGATCGAAAGACAGGTGGTGGACTTTTTGGTTATGCGGTATCGAGTTGAGGTTACAGTGCTCGAGGCGGTTATCCATGTGCGGCCATCCGCGAATATACAGCGCTATGAGTATGATCCTTGCTACTTGACATTTTTTTTGACTAGTTCTAGTTCAGAGTTTATTGCAACTGTAAACCCCTTAGCTCTTCAATAATCAAAGCAACTGGATGATGACTTTCACATTCTCCTCCTCCCTCTTCCTGAGCTAGAAAAGGTTGTATTTGATGTGGCCTGCGATATTGGTACACATTGAAAGCTCTATATGGTGCCAGTATTGATGAGAGTTGTTGGAAGATCTTCTAATTAGTGAAACGTGCAGGAACCCTCTAACCCTGATTTACCTGAATACCTCTTTCACGTTCGCCTTCTCTGCTCGCTTCGTGAAACATAGTCGAGTCATTCAAATCCTTGCGTTCTCTATTCTCTCCTTTGTTGTTCTTTCCTTTATAGTCCTCTCCTTTGTCTTTCCAATCATTTCTCCCCCCGGGTTCACGTGCTCTCATTTCGCCGTCGATTCGGTAGCGATTTCTCGCATACCATTTGTCTGAAAGTGCATTGTACGCCTGGAGATAACTCTCAATGTCCTTTAAATCCATGACCCTCTGTTCACTTCGAGCGATCCTAGAAGCAGACTGAATGACACTTCTGATGGCATGGCCGTTAAGCGGTTGCTTAGCAAATTCCAAGATCCTGTCGGAACTTTCTTGTGTAAGACAAATCTGGCTACCAGATGCATCAATAGCACCAGTCCAGATCCTTTGTCGAATCTCTGTGCTTAATTCAAACTCTACTGAGAGGTCTGCGCGAGTGCGTAGAGCATCATCAATAGTACCGATTCGGTCCGTAGTTGTGATCAGTATGCCTATAGGAGTAGCCATGATATTCCCAATCAAAACTTGTCCGACACATTCGAATACCATCTGAAACAGAATGGCTTACCTTGATAGCTTTCAATACGACTAATGATATCTAATTAAGAATCTCAAGCATTAACATTTCCAAAACTTTTTCCACTTTGTTGTCAGAGCTTACCGGTTACCATCGCATTCCTCTCCAGCCCCCCTGTGTCTCTTTCACACACGACTACTTCCACATGGTCCATAAGGACCAAGCAATTCCACCGCTCCGCAAGCTTAAACACGCCCTTGAGAAAATTGACGAACATGTCCTCGTTGGCTTTCATCCCGCTTCTGACCTGGAGCAAGGGGCGTCGGGCGTAGTTAGCTAAAGATTGTGCTGCAAGACTTTTGCCTGTTCCTGGTGCTCCGTGAAACAGGAGGAGGAGACGACCCATGGTGTTGGATCGGAGTTCCATCTTTAAGGCAGCTGGAACGAGCTGTTGGTGCTCTGTCTGTGTTTGGACGGCTTCAACTGATTTCACCAGAAATTGCTTGTTCTTATTCGGAAGATTGAGTTGTCTTAAAGGATCCAGAGGGAATTCCAGGGGTATGACTTTTTCGACATCAACATGTGCTACGTACAAATGACTCAAGTCAGTAGATGCGATTTGAAGCAAAGACACTCCTTGCAACATACACCAAGCTAGCCCACGCGCGGAATATACGGAGATCTGGGCAGGCGCCAGCATCAAGAAACGAGGTTTGACAGCTGTTCCTTGAAGAACCTTGAGAGGCTCAGAAGGCCCAAAGAGAGTTGGATCGATCGGACGTGCGCCTTGGTCGATAATGCCTTGTTGATTTCCCTAGGTGAATCGATGAGCGGATAAGGTTTTTTAATTGTATTTGACTGAAGACTGAGACTCACATGAAGGGATTTGATCTCAACATAATGTACTCCAGACATGTAAGACCAGTACTTCTGACCTCTGGCTATAATTTGCTGCCTCTTCGTCGTTTCCTCGGGAAGGTAGCCCGAAGGTACGCAAGCGAGACTGTAGACGTATTTTCTGCCGGCAAAGTAGTTGATTTCAAGGTTTTGGTATCGCTTGCAGATCTGTCTTCCGTCGTGGTCAATGGACCAGACGCGGAGACGGAGAGGGGCAAATGAGCCGAAGGGCCTTGGCTCCATTCCACTCATTTCTGAGACAACGGACATTGTCAGTCTTTCATTGTCTTGGGTGTATACCATGGTGCCTGGAGTATAGAGCAGTGGAATCTCTGTGAACGCAATGTTGCGGCAGCGCCCTTCTTGGATGTCCGTGAGATGCTGTGACACGAACGGGCCAGGAAATGCGCTTTGCAAACCATCGAGCGAGAGGCGACGGCGCTGATTTCCAGGGCGATGGGCTCTGACGATTGAGGATATGTTTTCGATACCAGTCGTTGTCGACTGGAAGAAACCCATCGCAACGATGATTTTGATGATCGTATGAGTATTAGTAGTCAGTAAATGGAAACGTTCAACTATCTCTGCGCGCATCTTTTCAGGTCGGGAGCTGTGTGTAACCATGTGATCAATGCCCCCAATGATCAGAAAGACACAGGACACTCCAATGCCAGTGACAAGTTCCAGGAGGAGTCCCCACAGTCCCTCGGTCGTGGATGTCCTTTCCCTTGTGATGGTCATTCTTAGCTGTGAAGAGATTGAGGTATGCTGCCTGAGGACCTGCGCAACCAGGTCCTGCATCATGACCACATAAGGTTCCGTTTCGCCGCTGGTGTCTTCGCAGAAGTGTTGAAGCTTGATGAACGTATCAAAGTGTGACTCTCCAACAAGCATAAGAGGACGGACAAAAGACGCATTGAAGTCTTCACGGGACAGGACTTCGTTCCCGTTTATCCAGAGGATTTCAGACTTGCGAGATACGGCCCAAGCCATTGCCATTTCGGATTTCTCATAGCCTTTTCTCTTCGATCGATACTCGCGCATTTTGGGAAGCTCTTCGTTCGCGCGTTGCCGGCGTGCCGCCGCTTCACCGGATTTCTGGAGCTCTGGAAACAGTGTATTTTGCCAGGAATCGAAATCTTGAATCCCATCCGTAGCAAGCGAGTTGGAGGCTGTGCTTTGATATTAATCATAATCTGTCTAAAATTCGTGAAGATGAACTTACCGGTCTCATTGTCGAGTGATACACTGGTGTCCACATCAGCCATAGTGGGCTCGCTCAGTTTCTCTTCCGCCAAATTTGCCAGAGAATCAGCTGTCTGGCGAACACCCTCTGCTTTCGAGAATTTCAAAGAAATCGCGTCCAACCGAAAACGTATTTCTTCGACTAACTCCTTAGTCTCCTGACTTTTCGCCATATTGTGTTGCAACAGAGCAAGAGTCTGTTGACTGATCATCATAGTAGTGTGCCCTTCGACAAGTCCCACATATTGAGCCACATCCTTGATGCTCAAGAGTCTTGACTCGATGGAGTCAACTATCTCTTGGAAACGTTTCCAAGGCATGGTGAATGCCACAAAGTACCTCTCTATGTGCTTTTTTAGCGCAAGGACGGCCCTTGATGTGTTGCTTTTTGCAGATGTATTACTTACTGAATCGGTTTTGGGTGTAGTGCTTGATCGCCTTTGCAACGAATTTGTTGAAGAAGCAATAGACATCAGCGATAAGAGTCACAAGCCGAGACGATGGCATATATGCCGTCAGATGATCAATGATCTCAAACTTCAACTGAATCTGGTCCAAATACCCCTTGACCTTCTCCTTCACCTCCTCGTTGTTGACTTGGGCGACAAGTAGAATCTTGATGGCTCCATAGGCAAGACCGACGTATTCAGGAGCTTGGCCGACCATTACGTCGAGGATTTTGACGTACTCATATGCTACTGCATTAGTTGCACTCCATCCGTGCTTTAGACGCTCGGCGACAGACGGGCCATCAGCGTTTGCATCAGGATCACACAGCTTCCTCGCTTCAATCGCAGCAGTTACGAGCCTTTGGAATTCATCGCGACTGCTAGACAGACTTTCTTGCTCTTCATCCGTTGCTATGGCTAAGAAGTTCGCGACGCGACCGTCTAGCTTAGCTCTTGATGACTTGATACAGTCCCTGTGAAAGGTCAGGATTTGTCCGAATAGGTCACATGAATGCATAGAGGTAGACTTTACAGATTCAAGATCTCCTGTGTCCATTTTGACTCGTCCCATCGGAATTCGAGACCCTCAGGTCCAGTTGTGAGCGCATTCTTACTCTTCTGTGCAGACCCTGTCGAGGCGAGCAAGCCGGCGCGGTTCGGGATCTCCTCAGGCTCCTCGGTGATTTGTATGCTGCTCATGCCGACAAAGCGAACTTATACTTTAAGTAAATCAGAATGAATCAGAATGAGCTTCGATGTCAGAAGAATGTTTCTAGAATGTTGGAGTTCCAGGCCTAGAGCCTTACACTAAAACTCGTGGATTTGACCGTGGATTCAGGTTCAAAGCGGGGGAAGTTGAACGCCTGGTGGAAGAGTGCGGCCTTTTTCAGCTGCCAGTCAGCATCGCTTACGATCAACCGCAAAGAAGAGGCTACAGTTTGTGGCCACCACATATGCACGCAAATGAACCTAAACCACTTCAGGCCTGTTACACAAGGAAACTGGGTCTTGCGATTATAGAAACTGGAGCAGACTCCCGTCCCGCCATCAACGGGTGTTTTAACGTCAGGTCTGGACCGAGCAAGGTGTATTGGACCAACCCGTCTACCTGTCCGCTAGCCGTGCATGAGAGACTAAAGGTAGCCAGAAACTGAAAAGCGACTGTTGAGGGGCGGAGCAACTGATTCGACAAATGGGGAGCGAAAGAACACAGTGCCGTAGCGCCAACTGCCAGGTTTTCGGTTGTGCTCTCTAGCTTGCTTCAGCTCTCTGCTTATATACGCGTCGTAATTAGGTTATAGTACCTGGTCCTTCTCGCCTTGCCGTTCAACATCGTCCTCCCATGAACCCCTTCAATTCTCTGAAGAAACAGTCCACACATCTAAGTGCCTTCATCTTCAGTTACGCCTCGGTCAAGACGCCTCAGCACCATGTCTGTCGACCCCGAAGCATTCCCACCGGGCGTGGAGTACCCCACGAAAGCCGATCTGCGTAAGGATGTCTACAAGCCTTTGCCGAAGATCGCCCCCAGAACTGTTGAACCAGCTGCCATGATAGGTGAAGTACCTACAACTCACGCTCAGGCAGTCCTGGATGATCTCAACGCAGCTTTGGCAAGCAATGATGCCCAGAAAGTGGCCGGCTGCTTCTATCTAGAACAGGCGTTCTGGCGAGACATTGTCGCCCTCACTAGTCACCTGCGCACATTTTCCCTGTGAGAATATGGTGATAATTGCTTATATATTCAGACTATCTAATAAATATAGAGCGGGCAGAAGGCCCTCTATATATATTTAATTTATACAGACTTATATAGAATATATAATCTTATTAGCTAGAATAGGTAATATATATATATAGGAATATATAATTTATTATTTATTCTAATATCCCCTCTTAAACTTATTTTTATTATTTTAGTAATTTTATAAGAAAATTAGTTTATATATATATATATATTCTAAGTATATTAGTATAAAAACCTTAAATAAAGGAGAAAAATATATTAATATTTAATTTATTAA
>JBBWSL010000295.1:0-19116 GCA_038088545.1 Diaporthe humulicola | reverse complement strand
GTGGACAGCTGCGAGGACTGGGAAGTCCCCATCTTTCTCCCCCTCCATGTTGGGTGTCCGCCCACGAGTGACGGCTTCTGCGGGCCATGCTGCTCGAGTTTGCATGAGCATGCACGCAACCCTTGGTCGCAGTCGAGCAGGGGAATGCGCGAGCACTGCCCCCTGCTCGGCCTGCTCGCCCAATGTTGGCCATCTCGGGCTGCCGAGTAAGCAGGCAAGCAGGCCTAGTCACATCTCCAGCGCCGTGTGCTGGCCCGGGTTGCCCAGAGTTTGCTGTCCTCGTCTGCACGCCATTAGCCGCTCGATGGGATACTGTGGGGTTTCCTGTGCGAGTATCATCATGCCCGGCGCCTGCCAGACGGGACAAGGTCGCCGTCTGAATAAAACTGAATTCATCACCCCAGTCCTCCACGGACGGCCTCCTCCTCTCCCATTTCCTTTCTACACGACGACTCAACCGAGTTTGCGAGATTCGAGTGCTTCGCTGTGCGAGCCATCCTATCGTTAGCCTTTTATTTTCATCTCCTAGTCTTGTTTTCCACCACAGTACGGCGCAGAGCGTCGTATTGCAGTCTCGATCCTCCGGAGGATAGGGTTCTTTTTTTAACCTATGATGACCGCATTTTGTACTACTGCAACTGCGACTTAAAAATTCCCATAATGGCAGAGCTGGTTATCCTCCCCCAAAATGCTGACCACGAGCCCATCCCGCAGGGTCGGAGGCGGCCCCGTGGTCTTAATACAATAATCGAGGAAGAGAACGAGGACCACTCGTCGCCCAGTCGGTCATCGTTCATGAGGAGAAAGATTGCCAGGGACAAGGCGGCAGAACAAGAAAGGCTTCAGGCATGGTTGGCTCCTCTCGATGCGATATCCAGCGAAGACTTGCCGACCCCAAGGGCCTTCCCTACCCCAAGGGGCTTCCACTTCATGACCGCACCAACACTGCCATCCTCACCCTCGTCGGCCTCGGCCTCCGGTGAGGAGGGCAGCTCCCACGGCTCGTCATCGTCTCGTACCAACTCTTGGAACAGGCAGAGTGCCATGACCGATGTGACCGAGTTTGATGACCTGTACGGTGTATCTGACGAGAGTGAACCCGAGATCGAGTCGATGAGAGCGCCAAAGAACAGGAAGTCGAAAGGTCCTATGCTATCAGTAAAGACACCATCCAACGACGCCAGAAAAGCACTTCCACAACTGGTCATTCCCGGTGGACATCAGCTGAACACCGTCAAGTGGTCGCCAAAGCATCAGGAGTTGAAGAAGACACTCGCGTCGCCGATGCCCCCGACACCGCCCTCAGCCGTCGCCATGTCACCAGCCATGCTGTCCTACATGCAGGCTCAGCAGGCTCAACCCATACCGACCATCTCAGCACCACCCTCGCTCGACGGCTCTCTGGATGGAAGCCTCACTTCCGAACAGCTGGCGACCATGTCGGCGCCTCCTACCCCGGTGATGGGCAACGAGGACCCCGAGGACAACGGGGACTGGACCGGAATCCACCTTCAGCCCGGCGCCATGGCAACCCTGCAGGCCTTGTCTGGCCCCGAGGCAGATGAGGAAGACCACCCTCAACACGAACGAGCGATCGAGATATCCAGGGAACCAATGGCAGAGTCAAGACAAGCACCACCTCGTCTCATCACCAGGAACCTGCCGAGGGCAACCATCATGCTCTCGCCCTCTCAACAGAGGTCCCTGACTGGTCTGACAAAGCTGGACATACCCTCACCTGGGGGATTCTTCTCCGGCCTCTCCCCACGCACTCGAACGACATGGCACCTCGAAACCCCGCCAGCAGACGAGGTTGCACCCCCGACGTCAACGACAGCTGAGCAATTCTACAGGGTCCCGTGGAACATGGCCGCCGCGCCTGCAATGCCGCCTCCACCAAGACCGGAACAGATCGGTCGACCACTCCGCATCACCAGTGGCCTCTTGTCGACTTCACCCGTTGAGCAGGTCGTGGAGATGCCAGAGGCGGCTGATGAGGAGATACAGACAGCGAGGCGATTCGAGGAGCCCGTCACTGCGAAGAGAATCCCCCACTCGCAGTTGACACCCTTTCCCGAGTGCGACGAGGATATTAACTCGCCAACCTCACCAAAGGAAGAAGACCACGTAAAGGAGATTGTGGTCGACTACGACCCAAACTACGCCCAAAAGCAGCAGGAAATCTCGGTGTCACACCTCAACCGTACCGAGGTGTGGCTCCGGGCGCAGTTTGCGTACCTGAGAGGCGTTGGCTTCGAGTCCACGGATGCGGAAACAGAGACGGAGCCAGAGAAAGCAGCGGTTAAGACACAAGAAGCATCAGAGGACTTGGACAAGCTGCCAGCAACCCCGCCCAAGGGGTCCGTATTGAAGACAGCAATCTCAGCCGCCTCGCCCGCAGCCAAGAAGTCAGTCCGCTTCTCCAACCGACTCACATTCGCACCCGCCGAGGGCGACATCCCGAGGAACCTCCCGTCCAAGCTCCTGCGGCAGGAGTCGGCCTTCTACCGGGCCTTCCAATCCATGACTGTCCGCTCGACCCGCGCCGACGTATTCGTACACCGGATCCCTCGCTTCGAGGCCCTGCAGGCCGCGCGCATCTCGCTCCGTGAGCAGCACCGCGACCGCCTCCTGGGCAAGTACCAGCTCTCGGTGGTGCCCCAGTCCGCCAAGAAGAGGATGAGCGCCAACGTCGCCCGCGGCGACGACGAGGTGTTTGAGGACCCGGAGAAGATGCGCCTCGACAAGGAGGCCGAGGCCCTGAAGCAGATGGCCAACGCCAACTGGCACGTCGCCGCCACCAAGATGCTCAACGGCGGCAGGCTGGTGTGCGCGCCGGTGCACAAGCGACTGGCGAGGCTCTCGCTCGCGCCCGCCAAGGGCCGCGGCGTGGCGCGCAACCGCCTGCGCATCCTCGACCTCGGCGGCCAGGCGGCGTGCGACTGGGCGTGGCACGCGGCGCTGCAGTACCCGAACGCAAAGGTCTACACCGTGACCACCAAGGCGATCCGCCAGCTGTCCAACTCCAACATCCGCGGGCCGCCCAACCACAGGCAGGTGGCGGTCAACAACCTGGGCAAGCTGCCGTTCGCCGACGACCAGTTCGACGTCGTCTCGGCCCGGGAGCTGCACAACATCCTGCGCTCGTCGGACGTCGCCGACGCCGACGACGAGTGGGACCGCTGCCTCCGCGAGGTCATGCGCGTCCTCAAGCCGGGCGGCTACGTCGACTTCAGCGTCATGGACTCGGACATCGTCAACGCGGGCCCCCTGGGCCTGGCCAAGAGCGTCGAGTTCGGCTTCACGCTCAAGACGCTGGGCTACGACCCGGCGCCGACGAGGTCCTTCCTCGCGCGCCTGTCGCGCGCCGGGTTCGAGGACGTCCGCAGGGGGTGGGCCGTCCTGCCGCTCGGGCCCAAGCCCGCCGTGAGGCCCGGTCCCGTCCGCTACGGGCCCAACGGCCCCGTCGGGGAGCCATCGCCCCCGGCCGGCGGCAAGACCCTGTGCCTGGACGCCATGGCCCCGGGAAGCCTCCCCGGTACCACCGACGCCGCCGCCGCGGTCGCCGGCCTCGCGGGCACGTGGAGCTGGGAGCGCTGGATCCTGCGCTGCGAGATGGAGAAGGCGGCCGGCGAGGCCCACAGCGGCTTCCAGCTCGCCGACACCGTGACCACGGACGGCGGCGCCATGAGGGAGGCCGGCAAGAGCCTCGAGGGCGTGCACGCTGTCGTCGAGGAGGGCAGGGCTTGCGGCGCTGGCCTCAGGCTGCTCAAGGGCTACGCAAGGAAGCCTGAGAGGTCGGTCACGCAGGAGGTGTTGGACGCCCTTGAGAGCCTCGATGTGACGGAGTACTGAAGGCTGGCACTTATCGTCTGGCCTCTAATCTTTCCACGTCTCACATACGATGTGGATTATTTTTTTTCTTCTATGTCTTCCTCTTTTCTTCTCTGGTGGTTTTCCTTGCCGTTTCATAGCGTATGGGGTGGGATGATCTGTACGATGGATGTTGAATGATACATGGCATGGGCACACGAGACTTTTCCTAAACGTCAACATTGTCTTCTAGACATTTCTTTTGTGTCTGTTCCACCGGGGTCCTGTACGGCCCGGTTCTCTGTACAATACATCATCGATTACAGAAGAAAACAAGTAGATATATACATATATACGCTATGGATGGGGTCGACACGAACCTTTGATTCGCACCGCGCTCCTTTGTCTTGTGACGACCTTCCTTCCGACTGTCAGGCGCCCGGGTCGTCCGTCGTGAGGACAAGGAGACTCGGCGTACTTCGTAAGGAATGAAATCACACATTCTCCATACATCACACTCAAGGCTGAGAGTCAGCAGCTGGTCCAGATTGACAATGTCAAGAGACTGCCATTTGACTATTTATGGTCTCTATCGATCCATTGCCCAAAGCAACGTATTCATTATAAGCCCTATCTTTTTGGGCGCGTCATGGTATCAAGCTATCAATCGTTTCATGGGCTGTCCGGGCACTTTGCGACCTCTCCCCTACTTTTCTAGTCCAAGACTATTGCCGCGCCCTGCGAGCCAGCAGCGGGTTGCGCAGCCCCTCCGACGGCCAAAGCCTTCAAGGCGTCGCTCACTTTGGCCAACAGGTCCTCAATGCCGGTGCCCGCACACTGAGCAACAGCAGACTTGCCATGCCCCTGCCAGCCGTCGTCCCTCGAGTCAAAGATTGGCTGCAGGGCCGTGTCAAACTCGTCGCTATCCTTCCTGGGAGGCTCGCCGCCTGAGCGCTGTGGTCGCTCAACGCTCCACCACGGCTGTCCGCGGCGCGATCTGCATCTGACACTCAGGCATAGACGGCGTGCAGGCTTGTTCGCCTGTGCGGACACCTCAAAATGAATGTTAACCCAATCGACGGCGCGTGGCACGATATGTAGCTCGCCCTGGTTACCCGAGGCGATATCGACCCACGAATCCTCCATCGCGTCGAGACCCCGATGAAGGCTGAGTGACGTCTGCAGCCAGAATGGCAGCTGCTCGAATCCGACGGGAGAGTTCACAAGTTTATCGAGCATGTCCCGAATTCTTATGTGCGGGTTGCCCCTCTCGAGGGTGACGCTGACTTTCTCACTTCTCGCAAGGTCCAATACAACTCTCCAGGGAGTTGAAGCCTGCCCATCCACAGGCGGCTGTTCAGTGTTAGGGGGGCCGTAGGTGAAGACGACTTTGCGGAGTGTGACGCTCTCGCATTTCACTGTGTCTGCGCGCCGGTTGATCGCAGCCACAAACTCCACTAGCCTATCGAGGGCCTTGAGACGCGTAGCAAGGACATCTATGAACGACTTTCCGATCTCGGTCCGTAGATGTAGCCTGAATGCTCCAGTGCGGGAGTGATAATAGACATCATGGTCGACGTGGCCCTTGAGAAGCGAGAACTTGGATTTGTCTCTGACGACCACCTTGACGTCGGCAGATATCGTGAAATATCTGCTAGAGCCAGATGCAGGATTGCGAACGCCTCGAAATGTGATCTCAACGAACTCTCCGGCCCAGGAGCCTCTCGTGCGCTGGGCCTTCGGGTCGCCACCCTGGGGTGGGAGGATGGAGGCAAATCTGACAAACAATGCTGGCATCCTGGTGCGAGGGGACAAGTAAGGGTTGGGCGCAGGCTTGGGCGCCCACGAAATTCTGCTCTTCCGCAGAGTCGTTATGTCACTGATCTGAGAAATCATGCCCGTGGTGAGTGTGGTGAGATCGGTGAAGAACGGGACAGAGAATTTGGGATTCGTGGATGTGATAGGAATAAGGGTGTAGTATTGGAGCCGAGCAGTCGATTGCTCGATAATGTTGCTCCTAGGAATGAATTGATTACCCCGAGGTTTTGGCGAATCAACCTTTGGGTTATTGGGCGCATCGCTAGAAGTTGTCAGCATGTGGTCTTTTGGGACAGGTCACACCCTGTGAACTTACATTTCTACCAGCCACCATGTGTCGCCGGCCAAGCTCAGACAGACAACAAGGTACCAAGAAGCAGCCCAGCCTTCCCGCCTGAGCCACAGCATGTTGTGCGGCTCTCGAGAAGCGTGCAACCGCTTGACCTCTTCTGAAGTGACCGGCCGTCGGGACATGTGCCAGCCTTGGCCTTCGCCAAGCCGGATGAGTTCGCCGAACTCGCTCTGCCACCTGATGGTCTCTATCTGCCCAACGCCATCGTCTACTAAATTTCGAGATCTCTGGTTGAGGAATGCTTCGCCCTTGTACACATATGATTGCGCAGCGGGCTGCATGTTGAACATTCCTGTGGTCGGGTTGATTCGTACGGTCAATGACTGCGCGTGGGTCAACTGAACAACCAAGGCCGACTCCGATGGGTCCTCGCTGTCGATGCTGAGCGATATCGATGCTTGCCGTTTCTCAAAGCGTGGCTTGGAAAGAAGCTTGTCGTAGATTGATGACAGAATGTTCCCAACGTGTTTCGCGACGGTCTGCTTGATGAGGACTTCGGCAGATATATACTGATTGTCGACTGTCACGTCCACGTCACGAACCTCTTTCCCGTCCTGAAACCATCGCAACTCGAGATGACTCGTGGGGTTCGTTTTTGGTGGCGAGTTGGGCTTTGTCGTTCTCCCGCTGTTGACACCCACGATGATCCAACTCTTGGGACCTGCGTTGGAGTTGGTGTTGGGAAAACGGTTCGTCCAGTACTGTATTGAGAGAGCGCGGTTCAGTCGCTCAACCTTCAAGTTCTCGATCCAACGGCCACGGCTGAGCTGCACAGCCTGTCTTCGCAGCTCATTGATCTTATGTGTAAGGGTGAGCTCGTGAAGAAGTTCATAACAGCCCCGTAGGCCATCACTGGCAAGTGCCTCGTTCACCTTCATCTCCAGAAACATCCTTAATGTCTCGGTCAGGTCTTGAGGTGCAGGCGAGAATGTGAATCGGAAGTCAATGAACCAGAATTGCTTCTCAAAGTCTTCGTCCGCAATCGTGAGATCAACCTCAAACTCCCCGTCGACTTTGAACGTGACGCGCCCCGAGTCAATGGTGTAATCTCTGAACTGGGAGGGGATCTTCTCATGGTCCTCGAGGTTCAGCCTCACGGACAACAGGGTGTTCAGCTCGTTGATCCACTTTATCTGCTCGGCCGTAGTTAACGGCGGGGGTTCAATATAACCGAACTGTGAATGATTAGCAAGGCCCATATTGTTTCGCGAATAGAGCCACAGTACCTCAGGAAACCAAGGCGCTTGACCTGTCGACAGAACTTGAAGCGCCGTTTTGAGATCAGGATCTGGTAATCGTGCCTGGTAGAGACCTCTCTTGATGTGACCCATGAAGTCCAAGCCCTGGTCATATTTCCCCAACTCCTCGTTGATGTGAACATTGAGATCGATCAGCTTGCTGACTTGCCCGGCTTTCCTACTCCACTCTGAGATCACTAGAGCCTTGACCCATTTGCCGTGCATGTCTTGTATGAAGTGCAGCAAGTTAACCTTTTTGTTTTGGTTCTCTTCCGAATTGTCTTCCGCCGTGCCTGCGTTGCCATTCAGAGACCCCTGTGGTATGAGTATCTTGGCAAGTTCTTCGATCTTCGTCTGGAGGTCATTGTGTGATTTCTGCGCCAGTCGCTGCAACAGAAACGGAATGCCGATGAAGTTCTGCGTGATGTGCGCGATCTCGGGCGGCAGGTTGTCCATCTTGGAGGCCTGATCCGGTGCGTTCGAGGCTGCTTGCGCTTGCTTTGGCGCATCCACTTCCATCGGCGTATCGTATCCATTCGTCATCGGTGTTGCGCCTCCTTTCGCCTTGTTTGGGGAAGGCTCGCGCTTTACCATGCCCGCGCCATTGATCCCATTCATCTTCGAGCCTCTGTCATGGTCGGTGCGCGCCCCGTTCTGCGTCCCGATCTCCATCTTAACAGCCTCCTTTCCGAGGGCGAGACTCTCATTCGTGAGATCTCACCCTGCCGTTTGCTGAGTCCCGTATCTCCTGGCCAGTCAAAGTCGCGATGGGCGGTCGCGATGAAGATGCCTCTGAGTGGTTGACGGACGCCGGTCGCGGCGATGCGAAATGGCACCCGGCCGTCGAAGCAGAGACGCAGAGAGGTCGCAAGCCACAGGCGCAGGTGAGAATCTCCGCCTTGCGGAGTGTGGCAAGTGCGAGTCCCCAGGTGGAACACGCTCCTAGGCCCCCATTCGTTTGGTGCCCTCGTTAGACTCTCGGAAATGACGGTGGTGATCGGGCGCGGGCGTCGGAGCGGGCGTGGGAGCGGGCGCGGGTGAGGCAACGCGCGCCTCTCTTCACTCGAGCGGTTCGATTGACGACAGCGATGGGTCCTCGTGGGACCTGCAGGACGGAGAAGGAGGAGCCACGAAGATATGGAGGCAGCTTATGGCCCACAGTGAATGTCTTGAATCGAAACACGGGATGCGACAAGGTTTGGTGGCCACGGGTCATAGACAAAGAGGTACCTGGTCTATGGTATCGTGGTGATGGAAGCTGAGCGCAGAACCGAGGAACTGAACTGGTAAGGCGCCCGGCCCCCCAGCCGCCAGCAGACTAGCATCGTACCTTACCTGCGCAGAGTAGAAGAAAAGCGGGGCTCCACGTGACGTCTCCGTAACAGGTACTGGTACCAAGACTCGGCATGTAACATTGGCCTGCGGCCAGGTAGTCGGGACAACGGACAGTCAGCCATCTCATCTGGAGATCAGTCTACTGTGGTGATGCAGCCGTTATTGTCCAAACCATCACAAACACTATTACAGCCGCATTAAAAACGCGAAGGCATCATTATAGAGCCCATATAGCTTAGTTGCCTTCTATCTGGGTATCCCACAGGAAGTCGTTCCGCAGAAGGGACCCCACAGGACCTTTCCCAAGGAGGCTATTCCACATGAGGTCATTCCATATGCTGTCATTCAATCAGAGGTTATTCCGCAGGAGATTATCCTACATGAGGATCATCCTGTAGAAGGTGAGGCAGTGAGAACTGCCCAGGTGGTCCACTAGAGTTATTGTGGCCACGTAGCAGAGCCCCGAGAAAAGCTGGCTAGGTTTCTGTTCATACATTTTATTTTGGACTTGAATAAGTGTTTGGGCATATCGGATGAAGACGAGTCAATTGGGGAGAGCCTTGAACTATCACCTCTACAACTGAGACCCCAGGTACCAGTTTTGACACCTTGTATTGCCATCATCTACGGAACGCCCTTGTACTCTGTCATTGTCCAGTCCTAATGCGCCGGAAGACCTCATGATATTACTCTCTAGCTGTATTGGCTGTCAGCACACATGCATCCCACTTTCGCCCAGCCAGAAAGATGGGACTCAACTCGTCATGGAGACTTAATCAAATCAAGCACTTACAACTTGTTGGTGGGCTGCACAGCCGATGTCGTAGGCCATTGGTAACCAGCAGCATCACTGAACCTATAACCATATGAAGCGGTGAAATCATCCAGAACACCCGGTCCACGAGAGCCTGTAAACGCAATTAGTTAGTTACCCATCTCACAACAGAATGTAAGCCGAGATGCCGTCTTACCGTAGGGGTACTCCATGGGAATAATCTCCTTGTTGTCATCGAGGTAGTGCAGAAGAGGCGTGAAGATCCTCCAGCTGGCATCCAGCTCGTCATCACGGACAAAGTTGGAGTGATCGCCCTTCAGGCAGTCAAGAATCAGCGACTCGTATGCCTCGGGGATCTTCAGGTCCGAGAATCGTCGGCGGTAGGTGAGATCCAGCTCTGTCACCACGGTCTGCATGCTGAGACCAGGCAGCTTTGAGTTCATCTTGATGTAGACACTCTCGTTGGGTTGAATCCGCATGACCAGCTCATTCCTGGGAATGTCCTTAAAGATTCCCGAGGTGACGTCCTTGAACTGCACCCGGATCTCCGTCTTCTGCTCGTTCAATGCCTTTCCAGCCTTCATGATGAAGGGAACGCCGTCCCACCGCTCATTCTTGATATAGGCGACCAGCGCACAGAAGGTGGGGCAGCGGGAATCCTTGGGGACGGTGTCGTCCTCCTTGTACGAGGGCTTGCTGCCGTCAAGAGACTTGCCGTACTGTCCAATGATGACGTTCTTGGGCTCGATGGCAGGAATAGCGCGGAGGACTCGCACCTTCTCGTCTCGGATATCCTCTGAGGAGAAGGAGATGGGGCGCTCCATAGCAAGCAGGGTCAGGACCTGCAGGAGATGGTTCTGCATAACGTCTCGGACAATGCCGAACTCGTCAAAGTAACCGCCCCGGCCTTCGGTGCCGAAGGGCTCTTTGAAGGTGATCTGGACGTTGTCGATGTGGTGACGGTTCCAGGTAGCTCCGAGGAATGAGTTACCAAATCGCAGGATCAGGATGTTCTTGACCATCTCCTTGCCGAGGTAGTGATCAATGCGGAACAGCTCGTCCTCCTTCCAGTCGGGCTCCAGGGACTTTTGCAGCTCCCTGGAGCTTGCGAGGTCCTTGCCGAACGGCTTCTCGACAATCACACGGGCAATGCCCTTGGTCGGGTAACAGCACCTCTTCAGGTGTTGGGAGACGATGGTGAAGACGCTTGGTGGCAGGGCCATGTAGAACAGACGGTGTGCCTCTTTGCGCCCCTTCTCAATCTCTTCCAGGTGCTTGTTGAGGCCCAGGAAGGACTCGTCCTTGTCGTACTGGCCCGAGACATAGGTGCAGAGCTTGCAGAAGTCCTCAAGCAGCTTCTCCATGTCCTTGGTAGGGGTCTTGATGTATGACTTGATCCTCCGCAGGTATTCCTCATGGTCCATCTTGGTTCTGGCATAGCCAACGATCTTGATGTCCTTGGGCAGGAATTGGTTGCGGAACTTCATGGGCACTTGTTAGCTTCTCATGGTCTCGCTTCCGTGTCGAGGCAGACAGGAAATTGCTTACAAGGCCGAATAGGGCGGGATACTATGAATAATTAGCATGCGTGGAACAGGCGTGAAGCTGGCCGGGGGGTTCAGCTTGCTTACTGTCTTCTTCTTTGCCAGGTCTCCGGAGGCTCCGAGGACCACAATCACGGTGTTGTCCTTGAGCTCCAAAGCCCTGAATTGAGTAATGGTTAGTCTTTTGCCGCCAGGGTATCAATTTCCCGGGGTTCACTAGCTGAATAGTCGGGCGCAAAGACGGGACAGGGACAGCATTTGGCCGTCGAGAGAGCTCTCGAGGGAGCTCACAAGGCCGGAGCTGGTGGCGGGTGGTGCAGCCTCCCTCGTGCGAGCGCGGGGGTTGTGCGCGGGGGTACGGGCACTTACGATGCGGCAGAGTGCAATTCGGCGGACGCCATCTTCAGGTATGGTTACTTGTGCTGTTTCTTGGAAGGAGTGAAGAAGAGATGTCGGGCAATGGCGAGGCGGGCGGGCAGATTTGTAGAGAGGCGACCTGGGTGAGAGCAGACCGGGCGGAGCGGGACGACGTCAAAGTTGGAAAGACCAGAGGACCAGGCTCGGTGTCGGGGTTTATTAATGGGTTTTAGAGGACAGCCGGGGGGTGATGCGCAGACTTGCTCGGAGGGGCCAAGCTAGGTAGGCTTAGTAGGTACCTGGATAGACACCAGCTCTTTGATGGTGCAGTGCAGGGCTGGACAGCCAGAGAGCTTACTCACGCCCGCCCGCCTGGCCCGCAGCAAGGGCCCTGGCCGCGGGGTATCCCCTCCCACGTCAGCCAGCCGGCTTGCGGCTAGCTCAGAGGGAGAAGAGCGCTGCCAGGGACGAAAACTTGTCCAACCTACCAACCGATTTCCTCGAGAAAATGTTTGTGAAAAGTGAGCAGTGTCTGACAGGTTTGCAGGTGCCTGCCTGTTGTGCACGCAGTAGTCTTCAACAACAGTTACAGTATGGCATACTTGGGCTGGGAGAGAAGATCTAGCAGCAAATTCTTGGTCGGATCTGAGGTGGACCCCTCCCGTAAGTGTCCCGAGGTACCCAGATACTCGCATATATCGTTTCGCCAGATAAACATCATGCAGTAAGACCTGTTGATTGTCACCGCTTCGTCCAGGTAAGGGGCCAAAAGCTCTTCTTTAAATCAGACAGCATAGCATATTTGACCTATTGTCAAATGCCTGGCCTCAACTTGTAGGACGGTGCCGGTGGACGCTGTTTATCATCATGACGGCACAGGACTGTCCAACAATTTATGGTGTACCATGTACTTTGTATGGCCATAGCGGGGTGGCTCCAAGGCCGCACTGGCCTGGATCCACAGGACTCTGGCGGGCCCTCTTTGTGCCAATTTGTTAAGCCATGCTTTGTTGAGGCTGGGAGGTTGTCCGGCCATAGGTGGAAACCTCCTCGGGCCTCCGTTGTGTGATTTGTAACATGGACATCTGAAAATCGCTCAGGGATGCGAAACACTTTGGTTTGACCACGCGAGTCTGGTCTGATGAGAGTGCAGCTTGGCTGACTATAGACACCATATTTATACCTCCCAATATTGCCGGATGTCCAAACCTGTCTCATTCCTGTCAGTTGACCAAGCCAGACCAAGCCAGGTAGGTAAATGTGCTAGGGAGGCTTTCCACCTTCTCCCTTGGCGTTGGTTGATCTTCCTGAAGATGCTCATTGTCTCCAGTGTCTGTGGCACAGCAAGCACTGCTCAGAAGACTGACAACAGACAGGCACCGGTCTAGAAATTCGAGCTGCATGCACATATTTATATCACCACATCTGTTGGCTCTGCATCTGTCTTATCAAAATACACAGATCTCAACAGGAGGAGTTGCTGGAACTGCTGCAAAGCGGTGGTGGTGGTCAAGATAGCACTACGTATCTGACCTGTCATAGCTGGCTATGGTAGTCTAGCTGGGTAGGTCTATGTGCAGCACAGCTTGACATTTCCGCGCTCCGGAGATCTCGGGACTTGGCAAAACTGGAAACAGAGCGACCGCGACCCCACCGTACAGCTTCTACCACTCTACCGCGCCTATCGCAGGTTCTCCCTGCACATCCTAAAAGAGGCATCCAGGCTTATTGAACTTGCCAGGCGGGGGGAATATGGTGATCTCCTCCAAGACCCTGGCTCTTGGTACATCCGATTGTCATGGCCGAGCTCGCAAGGACCGGAAAAATTGGGATTGTTTCAACAAGGCCCCGTCTCAACATCATCATCAAGTCCGATGGCGACTCCGATTTCAGGAGGGTGGGAAGGGCACGAGTCCCGGCGTTAGATATTTCGGACAGCGAGATGGGATCCTCCCGCAGAAACTATCGGCGAAGGACACCCACTCGGGCATTGCATCATACGTGGGGCGCGAGATAACAAAGCAGTACGTACAGAGTGCTGGACCAAGCGGGAAGGGGAAAAAAAGTCAAAGTGGCATGCGACTCCGCCGGCGGTCTGCTGCCGGCCACGATGCACCCGTACTAGCCGCGACGGGGTGGATCTCACAGAAGAGCTCTCGTGACCTCGCACGTGTAGATAAGATGGGACCGGGATTTGCGAGTCTCTCTGGGCTTCAAGGACCGAGTGAGTGAGAGACAGCTTGAGACAGGGAAGAAAAAGCGGAGAGTTGTCCGTGGCTGCGCTGACTCGGCGGATTGGACAGATTAGAGGTCTGAGGCGTGGCGCAGTGCATTCCAAATCCGGCCTCCTGGTAGTCTGAACTATCTGGGATAATAGTGGGTCCAGGGCGGAGGACGGCCGTAAGTTTCTCCAGGCACATTTTGCCCTGGGATTTTTCACACCCAAGCCAGTCGCCTGTGACCCCATCAGGACTCCCCCCCAAAGCGGCCCTCGTGTGTTGTGAAGTCAGTCGGTCAATCACCAAGTCATCGAACGCCGCTCCCAACTTTTTTCTTTTCCTTCCCCTTTCCCAGTGGTACGGAGAGAAATCGAGTGATCGACCAAAGTCAAGATGCCTTCAGAAGCTGGTCACAGACGTGAGTCCTGCCCCAAAACCACCTCCGATCGCCCCGGCAGATCGCACCCGTCGCCCTGCCCGATGGCCTGACCAACACGGCTGTCTCGCGACTGCCCCATCCGAAGATGCGATAGCTGACTTGTTGCGACTCTAGTTTACGTGAAGTAAGTTATATCGACGCGCGATTGTTTGCTCTCCTTCTCGCCCGGTGCTGGACCAAACGCAAAATGTGGGGCTTGGGTTGGAATTGAAGACAGCCGCGATGCGGAAGAGCTTGGAAATCCGAGGGGGACGACATTACGCGGCGACGGCCTGATCGAGCAAACCCACGATGCGCCACGGATCGGGAACGGTTCACAATTGATCGAGGACAGCGGGACTGACAGTGATGGAACTCCAGGGGTCGTCACCTTTCCTACCAGCGTAACCGCCACACAACGCACCCCAAGACCAGTCTGATCAAGATCGAGGGTGTTGACGACACCAACGCTGCCAAGTATGTCTTCCAAGCCGAGCATCCACTCGCAAGCCGGAGCTGACGGGTGATACAGCTTCTACCTCGGCAAGAAGGTCGCCTACGTCTACAAGGCCCAGAAGGAGGTTCGCGGATCCAAGCTCCGCGTCATCTGGGGCAAGGTTACCCGCCCCCACGGTACATACACCCCCAGGACTACGATGCCTCTGCGGGCCCCGATGCGCAGGCTGACTTTTGCAAACCAGGAAACTCCGGTGTCGTTCGCGCCAAGTTCACCCACCCGCTCCCCTCCCGATCTTTCGGCGCCTCGGTTCGCATCATGCTCTACCCTTCTGCGATATAAGGGACGGTTTAACGGACGGAGTTTGAGCGGAAATGGTTTCGATTGGCTGCATCACGGTCTGGCAGGGTTGATTTACGCCCTGCTCTCTAGCATTCAAGAATCGATTGATGGATTACCGACCACATACAAAGTGGATGAAGATTCGCGGTGTTTCGAGTGCTTGGTCCGACACAAGAAAGGCTTCCGTGAGGACGATAAAAATGGCATAGGACATAGGAGGGACTGGTGGCAAAGCAGAGGAATGCTACATGCCCAAGTGGCTCTTTTCAGCAACTGAAACCAAAGAACCGACTCCGCTTCGATACCCGAATTCAACGAGCTTCCATGTGTTCGCCCGAGTGTTTTGGGCTTCGCTGTGTAACGTAGGAAGGCCAGTCGTGTCCACGACATCGATTTGCGCTGGCCAACGAGATCCAAGCGGAACCGTCCGAAATGATACGTGCGGCGGGCACAAAGACGGCTCGGGTCTTGGCCACCATGGGCTCGGGATCAGATATGTCTTGACCCGGGAGTATGTCCGTACGGCGTAGTAGATGAGCCAAGCTTGGCGCAAGCGACTGCACCACCGTACTTGATCAGCCGTTGAGAAGCCCCCAAGGTATCTCCCGACACGCAGTCAGCAACGAGGAGCGCAGGACAACGAACATACCAGCGTAAATGGCCGTAAGTAAGTAAGCAAGCGCATGTAGCCCGTCGTAGACGCCCAGAAACATATATTGAAGGTGAGATGGTTGAGGGTGGTCAGCGCAGCGCATGAGGCTAGATGGGATGTGCTTGACGTCCTGATATTATCAGCCGGGTCATCTCACAACGCACGACACATCCCAGATGTGTGGGCGGATTTACCGAACGGGCTTGCTTATTACCTGTGCAATGTGTGCTCAGCAGATAGGTGTGCCCTTGTTAGGTGCTCGTCAACAAGTGTGCCGTCTTTTGTAAAACAAGGATGCGTGTGCTGGGACTGGTGGGTGATGCCGTGGTGCCACCGGCGCCGAGTCAATCAACCACACAAAACGTCACCTCTATTGAACAGTACACAGCCTCGCTGCATGTCTCATCGAAACAGAAGCATCACTCTCAGGTCTATTGAACCATCCAGACTTTCGGTTCCTTTGTGGAGTTGTCTCCTATAATAAACCTGGCCTGAACCTCCCAGATGGGCAGTGCGCTGCCGTCCGCCCCCTCACCAGGACAGGATTATGTTATGTTGGTCATGACTTGCAAAGGAAGCCTTTGGATTAGGAATCAACATAAAAGTGGTCTTCCTGTTCCTGTGAGTTGCCATATTCCTCTCACCGCCAATTCATTGGGCAAGTCACTAAAACCTGCGTAACTGCTTACCATGGATCCCGTCTCCCGCATCAGTATCTGTGGGGGCATACTGTCAATCTTTTCCAAACTCGCCCTCCTCGGTCGATCCCTGGTACTCGTTCTTTTCAATTCCTTGTTTTCTTTCCCTCTCTGTGCGCTTCGCACCGTCTTACATGGGTTAACAGTCTTCCCACTTGCAAGTCCTTTGTGTATAGTTTCGAGGCCAAGTCTCTCTTGGAGAGATACATATGTGAGGCTGTCTGTACCAACATGTTACTGGACGACATTTCAGCTTCAAGTTGGTATCATGACAAGCCCACAGAAAGTGCAGAGGAGTTCCCTTGGCCTTTTGTGACAGCCCACATGCTATTTAGACTGAACGGCAATATTGCGAACACAAGATCATGTTCAGACAAAAGAACAATTGAAATCCAGTAATAGATTCGCCCATGCAGCCCTCGCTAATACTTTGCAAGTCCAAAACCGGAAAGGCTTTAATGGTCACTTCGGTTTCCAAATGTTGTAGGAGTAAAATGATGGCATCGATCCAGTTTCAGCCCCGAGCTTTGAGATCACAGCCAGGGTGATCCCAAGAAGTTGCCAACGAAATGAAGTGCCCGCTTTCCAAGGCTTTTCTCCCTAGTAAATGCACATAACCGGCAGAAGATGGAGCACATCGCTCCTGCGCAGATGCAGAAGCCAGTAGGCAGTCCCCACCTAGCCAGCTCAGATTTGATCTTCCATAACTCCGAATTGATTCATACCTCACCCAAGTTTTCACAGAACGAGGAAGAACATTACACGCTGCTGATTCCAACATCAATGAGACCGCGGGGTACGCGGAGGGAAACAGAAGCCGGGCATGTGAGATGAATGTTTCATATCTATACTTAGGAGGTAGTCTTGCAATATAATCCTTAATTTCTGGTTTGTGCGATGTTTCAGTCTTTGTGTGAGTTATATTGACTGCTTGAGGACTGTTACATGACCATATAAATCAACATGCCGCCGGCCTGCAAGAACCATCGACCTCGTCAACCGTCATGGTCGCCGTCATAGGAGCAACATATCCAGCACTATAGCATTGGATGACACATGACAGCAGTAACCAGGATGAGCTGACTTGTATCAAGGAAAAGTCTTCCGAAGGGCACAATCTTGTGGTCCATTCAGTCCGGCCTGTCCGTGTATTCTTTCTTGGCCACGAATTCCTTCTCAACGTGATTTCGGTGTATCGTTTCCTAGGCCGACAAAGTGTTCAAGTGAGTGTGATCTCAATGCAGATTACAAGATCTAACAAAACTCCTTGGTACATATACGGCCTCTGATGACCATCTCAAGCCTGACGTACTTTGCTTTGTCCAAGTATCTGCTTTAAGTATCTCTGACGGCAACGTCATCAGTCCAGAAGCGATGATTGTGGCATCTGATAACAACAAGTGTGTAATCTCCAGAGAGTGAGAGACTTGGCCAGAGTACTTGATTTTAAAAATCAGCAATGATACATCACCGTCTCCAACTTAGAACGCCTGGAAACAAGAAGAGGTAAGAAGCCACGAAAGACTCAATCATGAGGACTTCAGTATGGAAGCAGGACAGTCATTCCCGTTGCTTGCGACCTCGTGTACTTCGTGATGTGTGGCTTGGGAGGCCGCCATCAAGGATTCTGTTACGGGGCATCTCTTCAGGATTGAGTTCTACAAAATTTAAGAATTTCGCGACTCGCTCCATTTCGATGAGAAGCTCATTGAGAGATGAGTACAACGACTTGGCTGACAGTTCGAGACTCCCAAGCGGCACAGCCTCGATCAAGCAAAGCATACGAGTCGTCAAGGGCAGAGCCATGGCGGGGAGGTGAACAACCCAAGCTAGGGAACATAAGATGAGCTTCACGCTTGGCGATCTTCTTTGCATCATGCAGTGCTACTGTATTATCTTGTGCCTTCGCACTGAACGAGAATAGTGCGCCGCTGCTCGTGCCGCAAGGCACATTGCTAGTGTCGGGGTCTTCGATTCTGAAAGCTGCGGCTGTGGTACAGCCATATGGACCCTGTCAGGACACATAAAATATCTCCGGAGTGAATTTCCTTCCCTCTCCTGATGATGTACGGTGTCTATAACCTGAAAGCACTTTTAGTCACCAATTCCCCTCATGTGCTGCCTTCTGATCATGGCCCTTTACGCCGGAATGATCGCAGCGCTGGAAGGACCTCCCATGGCCATCTGGCAGCCTCGGCTGGCGATGCGGTCTTGGCTGGCAGGTGAGAGGTGCTCGTACTGTGTAAGTCGTGCTCAACCCCTGGCTTGTTTGGTGCAAGGAGCGTCATGTCAGGCACACCCCCTGCCTGTTGGCAAGGGCCGGCTGCCGATCATCCAGGCACTCGGACCAAAAGCTGGTGGGCCTTCAGCCCAGTGGAGACGGAAGCCATGCGATTCAATGTTCTCCCGCTTTGCAAGACCCGCTTCCACTGGAGCGGCGGAATGATGTCGTGTCTTCTGTGCCCGGGGGTGGCGTGTTAAAAGAACGGAAGCCTGCAGCCCAGGTGCCCGGCTGGACTTCTTTTCATTCGACCGAGAGGCTATTTCGTGGCAGAATGGACGGACATTTTGCACGAGAAGGTGTGTTTCGAAGTCGTCTCGTGCACTTGATGCAGTCTTCAGGCCCTTGGGGTGGCGCCGAGCTAAGAATAGGCTAGGCACATAATCACTTTATGTTTTCCGAGCAGAAGGAAAACTCTGATAGTAAGAAGACGACCAATAGCTAAGACTCGGTGCCATCATAATTAACCAGGTCCTTCTTGGCCTTACACGGGGGTTACGCAGGGCTTTGGGGCGCAGCGTACAACGGCTAGCATTCCGATTCGAGTCCGCGGACCGGACAGCTGTTGGTCTTCAATGTGTGTTCTCGTTGAAAGTTGACAATGGGGACTTGCAGCACGTGGAATCGAAGCTCGGGATGAGACGGCGCCAATTCGAAATGCCAGGAGATGAGACGCGAGCAGAGAAGCGCGACGGTGTCGAGAAACTGGTTCATGCCGAAAAGTGCGATCTTCAATTTGTTGTCTCAGCATTTCTTGCCTGGGGTGTTATTATGACAGTGATATTCGTACACTAACTCGAGTGCCCGACCAGCCGAC
>JBBWSL010000294.1:0-19298 GCA_038088545.1 Diaporthe humulicola | reverse complement strand
ATAGTATTTATATATTACCTAATTATTTAGCTTATATTATATTTTAAAATACTAAAATATATAGGCTACTATACCCTCCCTCTATATAGTAGCTTATATATATAATTAGTATATATATAAGGCATATAACCTACTACTACTACTATATATATATAGTAGTAACTTTTTCTTAGGCTACCCCTATATATATAGAAAAAAATACTAGAGCATTATAAAAATAAGGATTAACCTACTTAAGCTACCCCAGCCCACTTAACAAGGGCACTATCATGGCCGCATTGGCCACCGTTGTCAAGACAGCGATCAAAGCGTTCAGTGTGATCTCGTAGGGCCAACTCGGCAGCGACTTTCTGTCGTACTTTGCGAGGAGTGCGATAATACTTGCAACAGCACCGATTGCGAAGAGCATGGCGACAACCTCCCAGACCCAGCTGCCTGTTTTCCGGGGCACCCTGAAGTTCTTTAATTTCGATGACGAGGACAGCCTGCTGTACTTTGTTCCAGACTTCTTCGATCCGGTCGAGTTGTCATCGGAGCTAAAGGCGACGTTTTGTGCTCGAAACCCCGGTGTTGGCGTCTCGTTGACCCTCACCGTGTTCTCGGCGATATCGTTGGATTTGGGAAAGGAGTAGCCTGAGTTGAGATAGACAGAAGCCGGGTCGTAAGCCGTAGGCCCACCGAAGACTGTCTCGTCACTCTGGTCACTCCTACTGCCGTCGCTGGGGAAGCGGGCATGCCCCGACTGTGCCTGGTATGGCTGCGCGTACTGTTGTGGCGGATCCATTGCTGGCTTGTGTGAAAAAAGTACGTCTTGGGAACGATGATCTTGGAGCAGGTTGTAAAAGTTTCAAGACCCGGAGGAAATCCTCATGGCTTTATCGAGAGGAAAAGGACTCTTCGACACCCACCATTCTGCTTCCGCCGGGCGGCAGCTACCACAGTAGGATGCAGCCTGCATAAATATCCACTACATTATGGCCAACAAGTTTGCAACCAACAGAGTCAAGCTGAGCCTCCGATTTCAGCTCGTGGAGATGCGCAAAGTCGGCTGGCAGAGAGTGGGCTCAATATGGATACGCTGGTGTATCAGTTCATGCTGCCATTCGTTACTTGCGCACCACCTACATTTTTTTCACGGCTAAAAGCTGCAGCATAGGACGTGATGCGCTGTCACACAATTGGCTGCCTGGGGCCGATAAGCCGGTGTGTTGGCTGCCATGAAGTGCAACCTTTTTCTGCGAATGGGCTTACTGTGTGCTTGGCAGACCTGCCGCGACCCCCACTCAAAGAGCGGAGCCCTCAGAAAGTATCACTGATGGGGAGGACGAGAAGGCTGTGGAATGCGTCTTCTTGCCGAAACAGGGAGGTCGCCGGACCGATTTCCAAAATTAGATCTCTACGGGCCGGATGGAGTAGAGAAAATAGTCGAAGGCAATCACATGTTGCATGCAAGTGCCATTGGAGTTTGCCAGGCTGCCCACCAGTGCACTTGTGCACTTGTGAGATGTGCTGGTGGCTTCTTGTGGCTTGTGGGATCCAAATTCATGCTGATGCGCGCATAATATACAGACTGCAAACCACTCAACTTTTCGTGCTATTGGGATCCCGCATACACACTTGTACTTACTGTTGAGAACCCAAGCACGAGCAAGACCACGTGCCAACGCGGTCGCAGAGGAACGGGGCACTGAATTCCGTGTCCCCGACGTGTGCAACACAACCATCAATCGATGGGAACATGTGTCCCCCGACTCTTTTGACCCTATTCTGCGGTGCAGTCAAGGGTCAGACTAGATGAGGCACTTCATGGATGTGTCCGATCACTATTCCTGAAACAACATTACTAGGTAAGCAGCCATATTCGAGTGAAGTGCAAGTGGTGCTTGTTGGAAGACTGATCTTTCGACAAACAATGTCGGCAAGACATAGCGTGATCTGACAGGAGACAATGGAAAGAGTACAGATGCCGCTAGAGTGTAGTTAGTAGGCCGCCCAGATTCTTCCCGACCCCAGCGACCCAGTGAATCGGATCAGCTCATCAAGGCCAAATAGAAGCATCATCCAGTTCGATTTGGGTAGCCATTACTTGCCACTCAAGCGTGTCAGATCTTAGTACTTGGCAAAATTGTGAAAGGTCTTCCGGCTGCAGGTGTTCTTTCAGGTTGAAACCGGATGATTGGTGGGATCAGGCTTCGATGTAACACAGAGACACTCCCTTGCATGAGCAAATGCAACTAGTAGAACGTTGCTCTTTTCCAGAACCCCTCTTGATAAGAACACCGTTGCATTGCAGTGGTATTAATTTGTGCATTAGTTCTCACTTGCGCGTATTTTGTGTGCTATGATGCCGTGTGCCGGCCCTGAGGAACTCTTCGCTTCTATCTTGTTCCTCCCACTTTTTAGTTCCTCAACCACAACACAATAATAGCGACGATAAACCACGGCCGAGCACCATGGACATCATAGAAAAGAAAATCGGTACCGAAAAAGTTGAATCCATCAGCCAAGATTCTGGAGGCGAGAATGTCGACGAGAAAACAGGAACTGCCGAGGATCGCGCTGATATGCTCCGCATGGGAAAGGTCCAGGAGCTTAGGGTACGTGAAAATTCCTCAAACGAGTCCAGTCATGCTTAATGTCTGATTTTTTTGTAGCGAAACTTTCGCTTCGTATCTATATGGGCTTTCTCCATGATCTTGGTCGCATCTTGGGAATGCTCTTTGGTGTAAGTATAATAGAAAACTGCGACGGAAGACGGGCCCCCTTCAGCTCTTGCTGAGATTTTCTGCTAAAAGAACGCAGACTTGCTAGCGTCAGTCTATTCAATGGCGGAACAGCAGGGTACATATGGATTTTTTTCATATGCTGGATGGGATTCATGCTCGTCAATACTTCAATGGCAGAAATGGCATCGATGTGGGTGAAACTTCAAACTAGTCATTGGTCTCTACTCGGATAACCACTGACATCATCTAGGGCCCCGACAACGGGCGGACAGTACCATTGGATATCCGAGTTCTCGCCAAGAAGGTATCAGAAGTTCCTCTCATATCTCATGGGTTGGCTCTGCGTTCTTGGCTGGCAGGGAGGTTGCGCCAGCTCCTCTTTCATGGCTGGAACAATGATTCAGGGGCTCATTGCACTCAATCGTGATACTTACGTACCTGAGGCATGGCACGGCACCCTGCTTACGATAGCCGTTGCTGCCTTCGCGGTTTTCTTCAACACATTTCTGGCAAGATATCTACCTAAGATCGAGTCCGGATTATTACTTATCCACTTCGGCGCCTTCTTGGGCATACTGGTAACATTATGGGCGATGTCGCCTAATATATCCGACGCTACGGTCTTCACACAGTTCTACGATGGCGGAGGCTGGAATAGCTTCGGCATCAGCACTCTTGCGGGAATCACATCAGGTATCATACCCCTGCTAGGGGCTGATGCGGCTGCGCACATGGTATGTCTTTCAGGTACTTTTTTTCTCCGACCGAGGGCAACATGGGGCATCGCATCTGCAGGATTACTTCATTGTTATGCGGCTGCCTCCTCTGCAACGAGAACTTTTAGCCTGTCTTGAGGGAATTGGAAACGACGCGATAAAAGCTTGAAGACCAGATACGGACGAGTGGTAAACAGTTCAAAGTCACTAACAAATTTTCGCAGTCCGAAGAACTACAATCAGCAAGTAAAACAATTCCCCGGTCGATGATACTCACTACAGCCGTCAATGGACTCTTAGCCTGTCAGTGCCATTCGTCTCCTGTCGCAGATCCCCGTCTTTCATATTTTGGAATGTCTCAGAACCAAAAGATGTATCACTTTAGGATCTGTAGCAGGTAACTAACACGTGCCAGGGATTATGATCATCACATTTACCTTCTGCGTCGGGTCTGATGTGGACGATATCCTAGCATCACCCACAGGCTACCCATTCATGGCGTTATTCTACAACTCCACAAAATCTACAGCCTCAGCGACGGTCATGTCGGTATTTATATTGTTAATGCTGATCAGCTCCAACTTGTCCATCGTGGCCACAGCATCGAGGCAGCTCTTTGCCTTCGCTAGGGACGAGGGCCTTCCCTTCTCGCCCTTTTTCGCCAGAGTGTCGCGAAACGAGCTCCCAATGAATTCGATCTGGGTTACGTTTGTGACTTCCGCACTTCTCTCACTTATCAACATCGGCTCGGCCACGGCTCTGAACTCCATCACATCTCTTTCGACGAACGCTTTATTATCGAGCTATATTTGCTCCATCGGATGCATGATTTGGCGTCGCGTGACCGGCGCTCCTCTGCTTCCAAGCCACTTCAGTCTAGGGCGCTGGGGCTTGTTACTGAATGTTTCTTCTGTGGCCTTTCTGATATTTGCGTTCATTTTTTCTTTCTTCCCTGTGGCGCCGAATCCAGATGCAACTTTGATGAACTGGAACATCCTCATATACGGTGTTGTGGTCGTCTTTTCTATGCTGTATTACTTTTTGAAGGGACGCCATATCTACGTCGGACCGGTCGAGTACGTTAGAAAGCTGGATTGAAGAAACAACTGGTGAAAAAGCATCCATCCATTGAGTGGGTAAAAAAGAGCATGCTATAATATTATCACTGAGATGTCAGGGCCGTGGGCTGGTCGCGCGCAGGTCCCATTGCAGTGGGCCCATGCACCGGCTTATCCTATCAGCCCAACTGGCCTCATAACCATTTGGAAGCCATTTTGGCAAAACTCTTGCTTTCCCTTCTTTTTATTGAGGCAACCATAGTAGTAAATCAACAATACTTCACAGTCACTTTGTACCTTAGTTGCCATGGACGTGTGTTCCGTATCATGAGGTATATTTTGTTAAAACAGGATGCCATCCTCATAGGTAGTGAATCAGAACAAGCAGGCGAGGTTCCAGCCATGTGAACTGTTTCGAAAAGTAATCCAATGATCCTGTGAAGCCTCGAAACTCTCCACGGTGCGTTGAAATCTTGAATCCCTTGGACCTCAAATGCCCCTCACGTCGTTTTGGCAGCTGTTGTTCAAGTAGCAGTCCCGTACTTGAGCAGGACTGGGAAGCTATCGTCATGCATCGACCCCTCTGCGTTCCAACGCAGGGAGTAGATCCCATCTGTACTAGTTGACTGAGCCCAGAACTGCGATTCCAAGTTTGAGTTATCGTTGTAGACCAGCTGTGTGGCGAACAAGCCGAAGCCCGTGACTGTGCCGTTCATCTCGCTAATCGTTGCCATTGGGGAAACACCAACAGAGTTGAAGGGGTCTGCATGCATAATATAGAGCGATCCGATGTCGGTCCCGTTAGCCAGTGTAGCATTGGCCATCCAGTTCTCATCGGTGATCGCGGAACTGTAAATATAGGTATGGTTAATCTATGCTTCTACCTTGAATGGGAGGTATGTGCAAGGACTTCTTTTCGTTATCTTCCTCTTTCTTTGGGGGAAGGGGAGGTGATTCTCTTACAGGCTCCATTTGACGGGAGCAAGATTTGCTGAAGTATTTTCTGGGTCGGCTGTAACGTATAGCTTGCCTGGGATAGAGTTTTAGCGTGGCATCGAAACGTGGACAGCGTGCGGAATTGTCTCACTGTCGTTGAGTCCATATGAGATGGGCCAGTCTGCGGCCCCTTGACCATACGCGTAGAGAACGACGTCGCTCACGATGCTGCGTTTCAGGTTTCCGTTTGGAATGGTCAAGGCTGAAGTCAGGCTTATTTGGAGCGACAAGAGATTGACGAGAGTGAATGTCTGCATGTTGACCGTTGGCTTTCAAGAGTAATGACTGTCAGGGAGAAGTTGAATGAGTGAAGAGGTCAATATAGAAAGAATGGCAGCTTGTTCACTTTTCTTGCAGGTGACAAAGAGCACGGAAAACGTAGCGCTCGTCGGCGTACATATAGAGATCCAGGGGAATTATGTTGTAGGCGGACCCGCTCGCTCATCGTCGTCTTGCAGGGCCACTATGAAGTATGCAGCCTCCAATTTCAAGAAAGCATGGCCACTTCTCAAGCTCTCAAATCGCTCACAGGGAAGCTCGTTCAGCATCAGAGCTCACGAAGACCCAGTCTAGAATACTATAGCCATCCAGGTACGTAAGCCAGTGAGATGCCCCGCGGTTCATTTCTATGAGACTCCGAGCCTCACGAACAAGCGTAATCGCCGGTCGTCATCACCGGCACTTGTCTTGGAATGCACGGGCGATGTCTTGCAGGACGCGAATCTCTGTTTCCCCACAAGGTGTACGGGCCGCTATTTCGCCAAGTCTCCATTGGCCTGGGCGACTGTCAAGCTTTGGGGGTGGGTTAAGCATGACTTAGTTACTAACGGGGCTCCACTACTCTATGTTGATCGCAATTCGAGATTTGCCAACTTTGCACCCAGAACTTTACGTTGCAGAGGGTTTGATTATCATGGACAGCCCATGATGAGAATTGATGATGAGTCCCTGGGGCTCGACCACGGAGATCTGCACCTCACGACTCCCAAGTCCGACCCGGTCCGGAACACTGGAGCCCCACAACCCGGGCTCGAATAAGGCACACTCAATTGGACAGGCCAGTTGAAGGTGCGGCAATATTCAGAATACCCTATTGAATGGGGACAGGTTGATGAGAAGAGTCGTCATGCTTCGACGAGGCTGTGAAGTCATGTCATGTTCCGTCTAAGAACTCCTTCAAGGGTATAATCCCAGTGGCGAGCCGTGGGCCACGATGTTATAAAATAAATCATGCATCCCCAAGGTTTAGATTGCAGCACTTTGCTCAGCAACATCGCATCCGTACCAAAACTGTCATTCTTTTGACACTGTCGCTCCCTCTCTCACTACACGTCTCTCTTTGAGGGACAGACTGAATCACACCACCACGATGTTTTGCCAATCTTTCATTCTGACTTCGCTCCTTGCCTTGCCAAGTGTTTTTGGAGCTGCCGTCCCGTCCGGAAATGCCACTTCAGCATGCGTGAACTCTCCTTCAACACGATCATGTTGGAGCGACGGGTTTGATATTTCAACTGATTGGTACGAATCAGTGCCTGACACTGGTGTCACTCGAGAGTACTGGTTCAACATTGAGAATGTCACCGCCTCTCCAGACGGTGTTGAAGTCCCTGTAATGACCATCAATGGATCTCTTCCGGGTCCGACCATCATCGCTGACTGGGGCGACTGGGTCGGTGAGTGTTTTCGCGGTTTCCTTTGCGAAAATGTGCAGTATTGCTAACGCACTAACTACCTACTCAGTCGTGCACGTAACCAATGCACTTCAGAACAACGGAACTTCTATTCACTTCCACGGTATCAGACAGAACTGGACCAACTACAACGATGGAGTACCGAGCGTCACTCAGTGTCCAATCGCTCCGGGTGATAGTCTCACGTACAGGTGGAGGGCTACCCAGTACGGCTCGTCATGGTATCACAGCCATTTCTACGTCCAGGCATGGGACGGAGTGTTTGGTGGTATACTGATCAATGGCCCTGCAACTGCGAACTACGACGTTGATCTGGGAAACTTGCTGCTTCACGACTGGTACCATGTAAATGGAATCACCCCAAGACTCCGGACTCTGCCGATGCTGACGAACGCACTACAATAGGATACTGCCGATAACCTTGCCCTGCAGGCTTCTATCTCCGGACCCCCAACGGCTGCGAATGGTCTTATCAACGGAACGAATGTATACAACGAGACTGGTTCTCGCTTTGAGACGACGTTCGAGGCTGGGAAGAGGTACCGGCTGCGTCTTGTGAACACAGGAGCCGACAACCACATGAGGTTCATGATCGACAACCACACCCTCGAGGTCATTTCTACGGACTTCGTGCCCATCGTGCCTTACAACACAACCAACCTGTCGATTGGGCTTGGTCAGAGATATGATGTTATAGTGCAAGCAAAGGAGCAGACAAGCGGCAACTTCTGGCTTCGCGCCATCCCGCAGGAGTCATGCTCTGACAACGACAGCGGTAGGACCACATACCTTGGTCTGGCCCCAGCCGGGAACTCTCGCTGACCTTTCCATGTTGCCACAGCCGATAATATCAAGGGCATAATTAGATACGGCAACTCCACCGACGATCCCACAACGTCCGCGTACGACTATCAAGACTCCTGCAGCGACGAAGAGATGACCAACCTCGTGCCCTACCTGAGCATGTCAGCTGCCGACAGCTGGGACGTTGAGGAGTACCAAGATGCCGGCGTCCAGGTCACCGAGAACGCCTTGCTATGGACCATGGGCGGGTACTCGTTCCACAGCGAGTGGGACTATCCCACCGTGCTCCAGGCCCTCGAGGGCAACGACACGTGGACTGAGAAGCAGCGCGTGTTTCAGCTCCCCGAGGCCGACAAGTGGGTGTACATGGCCATCTCGTCCGTTTTCGCCGCGGATCACCCGATCCACCTGCATGGGCACGACTTCTGGATCCTTGACCAGGGGTTCGGCACATGGAACAACGACACGAGCAACTTTGTCCTTGAGAACGCCCCTCGCCGGGATGTGGCCATGCTGCCTGCGAGTGGCCACCTGGTCATTGCCTTCAAGACCGATAACCCTGGTGTGAGTTCCCCTGCGACAGTCCTGCACTAAATTCAATTATTCTGTACACGCGCTGACCTTTGTCTGCTCCCTTAGGCCTGGCTACTACACTGCCACATCGCGTGGCACACGTCTGAAGGTCTCGCCGTTCAGTTCCTGGAGCGAGAGGATGAGATGGTGAACACCGCTGGTGTTCTGGATAGCGATGCAATCAACGGCACGTGCGCTAACTGGAACGCGTATGCCTCTAGCATTGAAATCGACCAATTCGACAGTGGAGTTTGAAAGAGGAGTTCAAGAGTGCTCGGAGTCTGCGCGCTAATGTGGAAGTCTTTCTTCTCTTTGTACATCTACTCGTCGCGTTGATGAGGCATAGGTCGAGTTTGTCTTGATCCGGATAGGAGTGAAGAGATCTTATTTAATTACACTCGTTCTATACATACCAGGAAAATGTCGTCCGACAAACAGTAAAACCATCAATACCTAGAGACCGCCTTTACAAACCATAATGACTAGGACCAGTCGTCTCCCCACCACCGGTCCTCCCCCCACGGGGCTACACCAGGGCCTTTGAATATCTTGCCTCCTTTCCAAACGAATTTGATATTGTTCTTTTCTTGTAGAACACGGACATCTTCAACCGGGTTCGCTGTGAGGCCGAGGATATCCGCCTCATAGCCGACCTTAAGCTGGCCAGTCTTGGGAGCTTGTGCTCCTATTGTAAGTGGACCATTGGCGGTGGCTGCCTTGATTGCCTCAAGGTTGCTGAGACCGGCCTTCACTGCATACTCAAGCTCCAATGCCATATTGACACCAGGCGGCGTATCAGTCCCCAAAGCGAATGTACAGCCTGCTTGGATTGCCAACTTGTAGGCCGCTAAGTGATGCGTAGCGCAGAGCTTCGCCTTCTCCCAGCTCGACGGGTCCAATCCCTCACCCCCAGTCGAGAGGAGGAATTCTGTGACGAGCCCTGTTACTTGTTAATCAACTGCTACGGGTCCCAAAATGACGTACTTCTGGGAGATTTTCAAAACATGATAGACACTGCAGGGAACCGTAAAAGGAGAAGAGAAGTACTTACTGGTAGCCACGTAAACAGTCCCATTCTTTTTGATGAGGTCAATGCACTCTTGATCGCCGAATGAGACGTGCTCCACCGTCTTCACCCCAGCCTTAACTGCTGCCAATATACCCACCTTGGCGTGAACATGCGCCGCCACAGAACGGCCCTGCCTTGCTGCCTCTTCGACAATTACCTTGAGCTCCTCCTCGCTAAACTGCGCGTACTGGACTTCATCGTCCCTGGACATAACACCACCCGAGGCCAGCACCTTGATGCATTTCGCGCCCCTGCGGACCTGCAGCCTCACCGCCCGGCGGCACTCATCCACACCGTCAACAATACAGCTGAAAGTCTGCCCAAAATGGCCCGGGGTGACCTTCATGACCCCGAGGTTCTCATAAACGACCCCAGCGGGCAGGTTGAAGACGTCCCCGTGGCCGGCGGTCTGAGATAGGCAGGCGCCGGACGAGTAAATATTTGGCCCCACGATCTCGCCGTCGTTGACTGCCTTCGCGACCTCGCACCCGTAGCCGCCCACGTCGCGAAGGCTCGTGTACCCGCGCTGGATAGCCTCCCAGCACCCGCGAGCGAGCCGTGCGCCGCCCGAGGCCGGATGCAGCGTGACCATCGGCATGTAGCCGGGCCCTTCCTCGCCGGTTATGCTGACCCCGCCGAAGTGGACGTGGACGTCCCACAGGCCGGGCATAATGAACGGCACGCTGTAGGAGCGATGCGGCGCTGATGTGTACTTGTTGGGAATGTCGGATTGCTGACCGACCCATGCAATGAGTTTGTTCTCTATCACCAATGCGGCGTTGCTAACGGGCTTACCATCGCCCGGGATGAGAAGATCGGCTTTAATTATGATGAAAGATTTCTTTTTCGTGGCAGTGACGGCGGTAGTGGTTTGGCTTTGGCCAGGCGCCCGAATAGTCATCCCGTAGGCCATAGAGAATAACTGCTGCGGAAAACGATTTGCCTTTGAGAAGGGGGCAGTAGTGCGCAATGGCATTTCCGCATTGGAGTCATCGGAGCGTATTTCCTCGTTAGAAACAACCGGGACGACTCCCGAGCTCTGGTTTTGTGGTTCGGCTGTTCGTCTGGTCATGTTGCTCAACAGATGGCATTGGCCAGGTAGTGAAAGAGGGAGAAAAAAGTTGTTGGAACATTTAAGCGAGAACACAGAGACAAGGACAGATATCAGAGTGGAGGTTGCGGGGCTTTAAGGATTGCATGGTCGTGCAGGTACAGAGATCGGAACGTGAAACTGCCGCTAGTTCCTCGATGGGAAGGTGATGGGGACACAGTAAGCACATGCAAGAACAATTGACCACGATAGAAGGTACAGTGCTGTGCCCCTGACATGCAGTATCAACCTGTCACTCAAATACGCGGAACGACCGGAATTTACACATGCATTCTTGTCGATAAGGTCGGTGATGGTCCTGCACACACGAAATTAATACGTCTTGCATCCTAGAGCACTGGGTGCTTCAAGCCGGCCTTTTCAAATTGGAAGTGGCTGGGGGCTATCTACGACTTCATCTGGTAGCCCTTGTCAGAAGACTGATTACAGGTCAAGACTTGGAGGACACTCCCAAATCCACAAAAAGAAGCGTGGTGTCTCCTTCCTCATATATTTCGAGTCTGGCCCACGTTGCCCGGAGTATCAACCATAGAATTGTGGAAGGAAGGCTCGGCGGGCCATCAAATATTAAACGCTTGGGAGCACCTGAGGCAACCAACAAGCAGACTTTATCATGATTTGGAATTGTGTTGGCTGGCTTCCTTCTCATTCTGTACGCTGTTCCACATTCGATAAATGCTTACTGTGCTCTTTTATCTCCAGAAAGCTTCATGCCAATATTTCAAACCGGCCTTTGGATTCGACATTCTAGGTGCTGACTGGGATTCAGACAAAATGCACAAGCAAGACCTCAATACCAGCATAGACGCGCTTTCTCGTGATGAGATGGCGAAGATTCTCAAGGATCTTGCATCTAATCCTGCCATCAAAGAAGACGTTGTGACCGCCGTGGAGCTGGCCCAGGTAAGCCAACATACGCCACCTGAATCATGAACGGAGAGGCTGATAACTACCACCAGTCTCCTCAGTCTCTTACTTCAGGTCGAGAATCAGTCACCGGACAGTCATTCATCAACCGCATTCTGACGACTCTTCGATCGAAGTCCAAGCCGGATGCACTCACGAAGACGAGCACAGTATCCTCAGAGACGATCACGCCAAACCCGGAGACTGTTGCCAGTGACATCCAAGTATGCGATAATTGCCACAAATTGTTCCGGTTCTCAATGCAAGAGAAGCAGAATTGGAGCTGCGTGGGCCACCCAGGTATGTAGGCCGATCAAGGCTGAATTCGAGCAAGTGCTGCAAACAAATACATTCTGACCACGTACTCGGCCATTGCGCAGGCAGGCTAGAAAAGCTCCAAAATGTGCTTCAGGATGGAAAGAGACATGAACAAGTGAAAGAGCAGTACGCTACTAGCGTTGAGCCAGTCCCTGACAAATGCTGGACGTGCTGTCTCGGCACACAATTCGCATATGGCTGCATTCAACTCCAACACCACATCTGCGCCAACCCAGTGCCCAGGGCCTAGAGTTTATCGGAACGAGCGAAAATTATTGTGCAGGATTACTGTTGTTGAAAGATATGTCGAGAGTGCGTCTGATGGCGTGCTAAAGTACTTATGTCAGGAGGACAGCATGGAGTGGTACCCCTCTCATTCGACGGTCATTGTCCCAGGGACTGCGGGTTTCTATGAACCATCAGGATGAGTACCGGTTCCTAAAGGCCTGCTTTTTCAGCACTCTTTTCGTCTGATTGAGGCATCGACTGTCTGTCAGTCCAGCTAAAGCGCTTTTGTATCCCTTATAGTTGTTGTGCAATGCAGCATGCGAGGTAGCCCTCATATCAGAACTAGCTCCATCTCCCTATTCAAGCGCCTTGAGAGCATTCTATGCGTCCGCGTGACCCCTGTAGCCAATTCGCCCTCATGGTAAGCTGATCGCTCCTATGTGAGCTGTCGATTGAGCTGTATCCGAGAGCTGACACATCCGCCGCCTCTGTCGTCAAATGTCTTGGCCCAGGTCGAGTTGTGGGCGTCACTCAGGTGCTGTGTTGAGATGGAATGGACGCAAACTTTGAGCTGTAGGATTCACTGTCCCCAGCTGCCCAGTTGATCAACAAGCGCTGCCGCTGAGGCCCACTAATCGGCCCCCGTGGCGGTCTCGGCTGCCTCGGTGGTTCGCCCGCGATTCAGAGATGCACCAATCCAGATGGGTCCCGGGGTTGCATCGAACTGTTCAGCTGCGTGGGACTAGCCAGCCATTTCCCGACCGAAGTGGAATGGCTTCCTGCAGTACAACCCCCCCTGCGGCTCCTTTTGAGGCCCGTTACCAGCAGACTCTTCTTTTCGCATTTCTCCTCTCGCAGAGCCTCATTGCTGCGCTGGCATCCTGAGGGGTTTTCTCAACCTCCGTCCCTAAACAACCAACCCACAATGGCCAATCTCATCCCAGGATGCCAAGAACAAGCATGAAAGGCCCTAGGCTCGGGCCGGGCCCATTTCCTGTCCGGGAGTGGTTGACGGCATATTCCCACGGGGACATCAATCGGCACGAGGAGCTCAACAGATGGAGATGGGGCGAAGATGGCTGGATAAACAACGCCCCCAAGAAGTAGGCATTGCAATCTACTCCCTTTTGGCGCGGCGCATGTTCTGACATGACTTTTGAGTTAAGGGGCCCATACTTGACACATGTCAGATCACTGGCGACCCGATGGCCTCACTTGGAACTGCTTGCCGACTTTATGGAAGTTGGCACGCATCCCATTAGATGGAACCCGCAAGCTCCAGGCGCATACCCTGCTGATCCTGCCAAGAGAGGTATGCCTAACCTCCCAATACGCATACTTGGCCGGCTTCCCAGAGCTAGGAAAGTTCCCGCCAGCCGCTCCCTTCCTTGCGGGTGTTGCCTCTGAACTTGACTGATAACATTTTTCAGACGAACAGAAACATGAGCGTATGGAAAGGGCCAATGTTTGTCTTCTAGAGTACCCAAAAGAGGGACCTGGCGTCGAGGAAAAACGATACGATGATATTGGCGAACTCAAGGACTGCCTTACGGAGATGGGCAAAGAGACGGGCGAAAATGAGTTTGTGAAAACGAGGCTTTTCGTGGTAGAGGACCTATCTCGCGAGGTCATCGAGGCTCTTGGAAGCCACTTCAAGATCGACCCAAGTTTCTTCAGAGAACACATTGTTGACTACGCATGGTATAACACTAGTAAGTATCACATAACAGCAGTTTAAAATCAGGCTATCTCCCTGCTTATACGATCACTTGGCTGACGGAGTCCGCGTCAGGCGACTGGTGGCGTGACCCGCCCAATCTGGACATAATCTCCAGACGCCAAAACTGGTTCCAGCTTCGTTTTGTGAGGGCGAGGAACTTCCTCGACAGCAGGCTCTTCTTTAAGGGCGTCGAAGAGTCCAAAGAATTCAATGTTTTCCGCCGATTGGACCGCGATTTCAACAGCAACAACTTCTGGGACAAACACGATAAGGAAGAGGCCAAGGTGGGACTCACCCGGAGCAGGGCGACATGTTGGATTAAGCAGAAGGACGGCATCACATATGGTATATTCTTACTGGATCCAACTGTCAAAACCGGAAACCCCTTGTGGTTGAAGTATCGAAATTTTTCGGACATACCATCGCTTGGGGAGCCTATTCCAAAAGACACCGGCCCTCCCAGCGATAACTTCTTCGAGGATTTCATTTACTGGGCAAAAAGGCCGCAGAATTTCGCAACTGATGAGTCGGGCAAATCTGCGTCCCCAATCTGCGTCCCGACGCAGGTCCTACTACACCTTGTCTGCACGGAGTGGCTCACAATGGTGGACTACATCAAGACGCGGCTGAACCAGGTAGACTGGGGCATCGCGTTCCCGGACGACTTCCTGGAGAAGGAGGAGCAGATTGACGAGCACCTTACCAAGCTTCACCACTGGAGGAGGGTGGTCCCGCTCTACCGCGAGATGATCGCCGAGACGTTCCTACGCGTGTTCCGGGAGTCGGCACACCCCAACAGGATGCACCCCGGTCGGAACATCCACGAGCCGGCCCACAAGCCTGCCAGTGCTCTGGGGCCGCTGATGGACACTCCCTGCATCAACGCGTACCAGCAGGACTTTTCCCTTGTGTTGGGGTACATGGAGGAGTTCCAGAACAGGATCGACCGGCTGACGGATGTTGTGACCGCGGTCATCAACATGGGTGATTCGCGGAGGGGCTATAAGGACAACAAAAACCTGCGTAGGTCATCCCATCCTTTCTGTTACTTTGTTTCGTCAATCATTAAGCTAACATGCCAAAGAATGGTTGACCTGGCTCGCGACTTTCTTCATCCCGCTCAGTTTCGTCGCAACGCTGCTATCAATGACAACGGACCCCATCGATCAACTCGGCCCTATCACCCGGCTGTGGGCATTGATAGCAGTACCAAGCGGATTGACAATCATGATTGTAGTAGGCGTTTTTAGCGTTGCGAAGTGGAGGAGGGCGATTCGGAAGTTCTGGTCTGACTTCCCGTGGTTCGGGGAGTCAAGACCTTTCAAACCGAAGAGGACTTGAAAGGCCAGGCTTTGCTGGGTGTCAAGACTGCATGAGGTGGTGGCATCTACAGAAATCACGTTGCGCGTTGTCAATCAGATCGTGACTCGTCGATTTTTCTTTTCCCATATATCACGATTTACGAATGCATGATAAAGAGCGATCTTAAATGCTTTGAGGCTGTCAAGGAACAATGATGAGAAGAAGAAGCATAATCGACCGTCCACACTAGGCATGGAACTTCCGTCTGACTGATTTCCAAGTCGTCAAATTCACTTATCTTGGCCACTTGCAGAGGCAAGTCTCGCTTTTCGCAGGAATCAGCCGGCTTCTACACTCTTGTACTTGTGCAAGATCTCGCTGGGGTGTCATGATATACTCTTCTTTTATCACCGGAGAAGAGCAAAAGGCCACGCTCAGTGCTGTCTGGTGTCCGGCAAGGGACGCTCGTTGAGCGGATGAGCTTTTGTCAGGAGGTGCTTTGCCTGATCGGGCAGTTCAGGGCAGAGGCAGCCTCCCACCGATGAGTGATCATTGCATTGGCAGCTATGGTCGGTCAGTGATATGGAGAAGCACACAGGAATTTCCAAGCGCCGCCAAAGCGGCTAAAAAACAGCGGTCATAGCAAGCAGTGATTGTTTATGGAAACAGCGTGATTAAACATCAAGTGATGACCAAAAAAAGGAGAGGAGGAGAAAACCCATGTCTGTCGAGGCCAGAAATGCCATAGCATGTACAGGAATTTCGAGACGCCTGAGCCGCCCTCAAGCAGCAAAAGGAAACCAACATGGACCTTCAATTTACAAGAAAACAAGAAACGAACGATCCTGTATTGTTGTGATTTTCCCCAAAGCCTGCAACGTTAATATTTTGTCGGCAATCCGTCAAAATTGTGCAAAGGCAGCTTATCCAGGTGGCAGGTAAGTTCTTAGCGTAGACGGAAAATTTAAAGGAGACATAACCAGTTCGTGCGGTCTTGCAGTAGTTGTAACCCCTTTGTGATATCTGAGAAAACCTCTCAGCCATCCACTGCTCCTGCGTATCACTCGCTGCTGCGCGACCCAGGTGCCGGAACGGCCGGTACTCTCCATATATGAAACAGGAGAGTCCTCCTTTGGTCGGATAGCCGGACGTTGTGCATATCATTGTTCCAAGCGATACACAGGGCCAGAAATAGCCCCCACCCTTCCATTTGTTCTATTTGAGTTCTTGGTGACCATGTGACAATTCTGACCTCGTTGAATCGAGTCAAGTGAGAATGACGGTGATGTTTCACCTTCACAGCTATAGGGCCTGACATGTTTTTTGTAAATTGCTCAAACAAGGGGCTGGCAAGGTGGTAGAGTGTATCTCCAGCTGGAAGTACACATCCTTGCAGGTGATCCATGAAGCATAGCCCTGGGAAGAACTGCTGTTTCGTCGATCAATTGTTCACCATGTGGGTCTGCTTGACAAGACGCCTTACCGAGGTTGTTATTGAGCTAATAAATCACCTGACAAATGCGGGAAAACTCGATCATCCAAATCTTCATTGTCAACTAATCTTCGGCAATACTGTGATGTTAGATGTCATCGCAATCAGAGAATCTGTCTTGTCACCCCTTAGACATCACTTGGGTTGTTCTCCCGCCTATCTCAGCCGTAAAGCTTGAATTAATTCGTCAGAACCGAGTGCAAGCGCCAGCGTGGGTTCTCGAGGAGAGTGTTTCATGCATGACGAGTTACCCTGGACCCCGGCAGTGCCAGTGGAGACCCATTTGACCCCAGATCATCCGATCTCCGGACCATGGAAAATCAACTGTTGTAGAGTACCTAGATACTTGGGATGAACCATTCCCAAGCTACTTTTTTCCACCAAGGACGGTCGAGCGACGATCAGAATAAAACATCAGCTGCAGTGTTTACGTACTGTATGCTCGTGGGTGGAGAGAACAAATGTGACAGCTGCAGATTTCAGGGAGACAGCTTTTGTTCTCGGAGATGCACCCGACTGGAGACCGACTGAGCATCTTACTGGAGAAGAATGCACAAATCGTTCCAACGAGCACAAAACATTCTTGCGCCAGGACTGCAATAAGTTCGCTGTGTAACAGTCGGAATGGTGCGGCCAGATAGACGGGTGACCTGAGATCATTTCAGCCCTACCCTCCCGGATCAAGCTTCATGGTCAAGGCGAGCGAAGCCAACCTCAAGCTTGTCCTTAGCACACTGGTTTTAATGCGGCTTAAAATTCATTCTACGCATGAGGCATTTCGTCGCGCACTACTGCAAGTGACTTGGTGCCATCGTACCTACTTAGTAGGTTGCTTGTACTGTCGGAAGTCGGTCTATGCAGTTTACGCGCACGGCTCTCGACGCGATCCTCTTCCGGGCTTACTCGGTTAACCAGAGAAAAAAATGGGTCGAGCTTGTTCCCGGTAGACAGATCAACCCTGACAGCAACACGTCACTTACTGTTCTGCCTCTCGCAAAGTACTCATTCTCTAGCAAAGCGAAATCGTGGGACTCTCGGCAAGGCCAAAGACCATGGGGAAACAGTCGACGGCTCTGTGGGCGGCCCACCGCCACATCTCGGTCAAGGGGGCAGATCTTCGCTCAAGGTAGCATTTCGGCCCCGTCGAAACAAAACATCAGCTGTTCCATACAGAGGAGCAGCTCAGGTCCCCACCAATGCCCGCACAATCTGCCCACCAGCATCATCCCAGGCTGCTTGTCAGGCACAAGCTTTGGGTCCAAGAATGGCAAGCCTCTGCCGCTGTGGAGAACCCCTGCGATTCGATCGCCCGGGGTACACTTGTTTGCGTTTAAGGGTATCAAAACTACGCTAAATAATACACACTTATTCCCCCCTACTAAAATTTAGTATACGCTATTAATTTAATAGTATTTTTAACTAAATACCCTTAATACTATAATTCCTTAACTAATACTACTTATACTAACCTATTATTACCTGCCCTATATATTTTAATTATTATAAACTAATTAATAGTATTTTTAATATACTATAATTATAATTAACTCCGGTAAATTATTATATAATTTAGGGTATATTTAAGGCTAATATAGCTATTAATATTATAATTTTAAAGGTTATAAGGTACTTAAAGGTTTAGATATATAAGCTAAGGTAAAAATATTATATTATAGGGTTAATAAGTAAGAAGTACTATTTATATAGCTAATAGTAGCTAATTAACTTTTATATAACTATATATTCTAGCTCTTACTTTTTTAAAGATTATTATTAATTTTAATATATTTTTTAATTATATAAAACTTTATTAACCTTTTTGCTTAAAAGAATAACCTTTATTTTAATAAAATATAATAGTAATTAGTTAAGATATATAAGTTTAAGATTTTAGTATTTATTTTTAGCTAGGTATTATCCTAAAATAATTAGGGAAAAAAGAAGTAGGCCTTAATAACTACTTAATATAATAAGGTAGTAAAGGCTAAGTTTATATTTAAGATATAATCCTTTTACCCTAATTAGCTTATTTATTTTAATAAGTTTAATATAGATAAAAGGGATAATATACGATATATAGGCTAGTCCCTTAAGGGAATTAAATTAAAGTAAGTACTTTCTAGTAAGAGTAAAGAATATAGTATATAATTTTAAGTAGTCCCCTTATTAATTATTAATAGGGTTATTATATTATTAATATATAAGGGAAATATTAATTTTATTAATTTTATTAAATATATATAATAAAAAGTTCTATTTTATATAATATTATTTTTAGGGCCTAAATTAGTAATTATTATAAATAATATAAGTTTTTACTTTTATACTAAGTTAATTAAGTTATATAATTAATATAGGATTTTATTTAAGTACTTTTTTACTTATTTATTAAATTTAAATTTAATTAAGGCTTTTTTTAATAATTTTAAGTTATTTATTCGGTAGTATATTAAATATTATAAGGATAATTAATAGATAAAGAATAACTTTAAATAGTTTTTTATTAATAATATTTATTAGGTTACTTTAAATAAGAAGGTAATTTAAAATTACTTTAGGAAGGTAAAAGTTTTTAGGCTTAAAAA
>JBBWSL010000293.1:0-20481 GCA_038088545.1 Diaporthe humulicola | reverse complement strand
ATATACTAATTTTATAATACTTTTAAAAATAAAAATACTAATCTCTATTTATAATTAATATAGAGTTTATTATAAAAGTTAAAGAAACCTATAAAGGGATTTAACTACTAAAATTTATTAATAATCTTAAAATTATACCTAAAATTCTATTCTTAAATATCTTTATAAATAATAATACTACCCTTAAACTTATAAAAAACCCTAAACTTTATTAATAAATTAAGTATATTAATATTAAATACTATTTTTTCTATAAAAAAGTAATAAAGGTTAAAAATATTAAAATTTATAGGGTAAATATAGAAAATAATATAGTAAATTTATTTACTAAGCCCCTTATAGTAGTAAAGTATAAAAAACTATATAATATATTATTAATAAAAGGATATCTAAGTATATTATAGGACTAGGGGGAAAGTTATTTCTAAAAGCCCTATAATATAGCTCTTTTTTATATATCAGATACTTTATAGGCTACCTAATCCCTTTATATAGTTATAGGTATTTTAGTAGATAGATTTCCCCTTTTAGAAAAAGCTAAGAGGGTAAGGTAACTAGAAAATGTATACCCTTTCCAGAAATTAAGTTAGACCCGAGAATCGGGTCCGTCGCAGCCGGGAGCGGTGGGGCCGGCGGGAGCGGCAGCAGCTCCGGGCATCAATTGCATAGCTGCGAGGCCCGCAAGGGCGATACTTGGAGTAAGCATGCTGGTAAGTGCGTGGTAGAAGACTGAGGGTCACAAACGAGTGAATCAACGCAGCAGTGGCTGATATGAATTGCACACCTTCCTCAAGTCCCGGCCAAGACACTTTCTTTATATCTGTACGGCCCCGAACGTCCTGTCGAGGCCCCAATCTGCCAAGGTGGTAGTTGAGGTTAGGGTTTGACTCGAGGATCCACAAATGGAAGCCTCAGGGGCGCATTGAAAGCGGATGTTGCGTCGAGACCGGCCGGGCCGAAAGGCTCACCGCAAGTGGGACGATTGCCCAACCGCTCGGAATCGAGACACATAGGTTCCATTAGATGAGCGTGGGACCGCGATTTGTTCCGCTGATGTCTTCTGCCCTACGGTGATAGATGGAAAATCAAGCCTTGAGATTTGCGGAGCGGAGCGGTGACCTGAAACCCTCAGTGGAAGGGGAATGGAACCCTGGCAGCTGTCAATGTGACTGGTTACAAGAGCTAGGCTTGGTTCAATGCATTCGGCCCACTCCGCTGCTCCGTCCCTCCAGGACTTTTAGCTGTCTGCGGACTGGACAGGAAATATGGAGAGAACATGAGTCTGCATTGCCGTGTTGACTATCGGTGGTCCTTGCGGCTTCGGACAGTACTTTGAAGTGCTGGGTTTCTTTGCCTCCCCTTGCTTCCACAATGTCACTAGGTGCGTGGGTTAATGTCCGCGCCCGGCCTGACGTCCCGCTGAGCCATTACTCATTAACTACTAAGTACCTAGGTACCTAGGTAGCAGTAGATACCGGAGCGGCTCCGCACTTGCTCCATCACTGTGACCAGAGAATGTCCGTGGAGTATCTTGTACATCTCGAAAGTGCCCACTTCGCAGCGCACTATTATATTGTACTGGTCCTTCACTCAAGCATTGTCTCCCCATGCTCCGCCTCGAACGCCGATTGGGATGGCTTCGAATTTATCTCTCAGCCTCGTTTTGTTGGTCACTCAAATGAGATATTCTGTTGCAAATACTTTGGACCGCTTGTTGCATACATATATGACCAGAACATGATGTGTGGGTCCAGAAGCGCGGGTCCTAAACATGCTGTCCATTGGCACAGTGATTTCATTGCTACCTACAATAGGTACCTAGGTATTGTGATTCGCACGGTATGTGTGGATAAATCCATCACGATTGGAAACTTCTGATGACCGTATCCATCCAATATATGAAATCTTACTCCTGCGAGAGCCTTCTTGTCGCCCAACTAGCAAATCGGCGATTCCGTTCTCAAGGATCACTCACATGTGCATCATATTCATAGGTAGCTAGCAGAGGAGACAACCATTGAGGACAGAGATACAACAAGCAGAATGCAGTGTTTCTCCAGCGGCCAAGGTCTGTGCAGTAAATAAACTCGCCTCAAAAGCCAACCTCATATTCATACGGTGTGCCTGAAAGTATCCCGGTCAATCATGTGATGTTCTCCCCCCGTCATCAATTTGCTGCAGGACCTTTCGGCTGGGTCTTGACAATTTTCCACTCCATGAAAGCGGCGCCTATGCAACCCAAGCATGCTGTGATCAGCCCGATCTGAAGCGTCTGTGTGACAGCCTGGTTGTACGCGCTTGTCACAGCGCCAAGGTATTGCGCAGGTATCACTCTGTGCCATGCGGTTGCACCTGCTCGAACAATCTGCTCGGCGTCTACGCCTGGCAGCTTGAGCGAAGCGATGTAACGTGTCAGCCTGTCATTGAGAACGTTGTTCCCCACGCTGACGAAGATTGAGCCACCCAGACTTTGAAAGAACAAGGTAATGGCAATACCAGTTGGTATGTCTTTGAAGGGCAGCACAGCCTGGGCTGCAACCTGAGGAACCTGAAAACCGCACCCACTGCCAACCCCATACAGTATTTGATATCCTATCCACCGGGCGGTACTTGTTTCAGAAGACAGCGTAGTGAACAAGCCCGACCCAATTGCTGAGACAACTACTGAAAGGTAGATGAATGGCACATAATATCCGAGCTTGCTGATGAGGACGCCCACCATGATTATAGCAAGCACCTGACTGACAACCAGAGGAATAGTATCAATCCCTGATTGCAGCGCTGAAGCACTCTTGATCGCTTGAAAGTAGATTGGAAGAAAGTAGACGACGACGAAGAATGAGCCGGTGAGACACAGAGTGTAGGCACAAGCAGACCAGATGGTACGCTGGCTTGCGATGCGAGGTGATACTGCATAGATCGGTGTTAGTACATGCACAAGCTCATGAATAACGGAAAACCGAGACACGTGTTGGTGCAACTGACTGGTTGCTTTTTCGCCAAGCCGAATCTGGATACCAAGGAAGGCGATGAGCGCGACCCCGAACACGACAAAAAGAGATATGATTTGGCCGCTTCCCCAAGCGTAGGTAGTGCCACCCCACTGAAAATTGTCAGCTGGAGAACATTTCGCAGTAATCGTATCTGCTTTCAATTTGAAACCCACTTCGAGAGCTAGTAGCAGACAGATGATGCTCGGGACGAATGTCATGAATCCAAGGGGATCCAATCCCCACAATACTCTCATGATGCCCTCATTCTTCAGAGGGCTATCCTTTGACGGGAGCCGGAGGACGAGGTTGAGGATAAAGGCAGTTACTGCTCTACAGAGCTTTTATTAGTGGCCGTTATCACATTTCTAGTGTTGTCTTACCCGAGTGGCAGGTTGATCCAAAAACACCATCGCCAACTGATACGGTCCGTCAAGGCTCCTCCGACCTATTATTGTATGTGTGTCAGCTGAAACTACCGACGGCGAGACATGCGCATGTTCCTCAGCATAAGAGGTACTCACCAACGGAGCGATTACTGAGGCTATCCCAAACATCCCCCCTGTCAAGCTTTGGTACGTAGGGCGTTTGTCCATGGGTACAATGTGCGCGATGATGATGAATGAGCCACCCGTCACGCCAGCACTGCCAATCCCGGCAACAGCTCGCTTTGATCACATGCAAATCTTAGCATTGATGGCCCAATGACACGGTGAAAATTATGTGAGATAGGCTGAAGGAAGATCGATCAAAGTCACTTACCCCGATGATCAATGCCTCGGACGTAGGAGCAGTGGCGCAGACGACTGAACCAACCTCAAAGAGCAACAAAGCGGCGAGAAAAGTGTACTTGAGGCTAAAAGTCCTGTATACCTTTCCGAAGCACAACTGGAACGCACATTTCGTGAGGAGATAAGCTGAGAGGCAGTTAGCCTTGGCTTGCCGTAGATCATTTGATAATGCGGATGATAAAGCTGACCAGAACCGTACCAGCCGACGTCATGAAGGTCGTGGAAATCATCTGTGATCCTAGGAATTGCCGTCGAGACGATAGTGCCGTCTAGGGCAACACACAAGACGGCGATTAGGAGGGCGAACATAGTCATACCCACTCTAAAGGTAGATGGGTACAACAACTCATGGGGAGGCTGCGGCCGCGCAAGTCGGCCGCCTCGACTGTCATCACCACCCTCATGCTTGGAAGGTGAGCGGCTCGGTGAGTGCGCTTCTTGAATACCGAACTGAGGCCCCTTCCGTGGCATGTTGAATACGGCTTTGCTGATCTGACGTGAGAAGGCGGATGTTTCTCACAAATGGGGTGAGATGTTTCCTCAAAGTTAAGGCAGATTCTTCATTGGAAGGGTGATGGGCTGTAGAGAGTTGGATGGGACAGGCTCACAGAGATCAGGGACAAGGCTCCAGGTTCAGCTGCGCGAACAGCTGGTGTGCGACATGCTGGATCGGTTGCCGAAGAGAAGCACACCACACCGCTCCCCAGCCCTGTTTTCACCCGTGTGACACCATGAATAATTTGCACAAAGATTTTGAAGGCGCTCTTTGACAATTTGTGGCCGAAATTGGATAGTACGGCAGTTGCACATGCATGGTCGAGACAACGGACGTGACACAGAACCATAAAAGCCAAGTGGCGCCACGCAAGCGGGTCAGAAATCTTATTCCCGGAACGGCTGACGGCAGACTTGGTAGTCCGGCAATTCTAGACGACCGGATGACGTCTCCACGACCACATGCGATATCCGGGACATCGTTTCCACCGGTGGTCAGCGCGTGTGCCGGTGTTGCAGCTGAGGGTAGTACGCCTTATATACCACCAACGAAGAAACAGGGTGCATCTAGATGGACTGTGAATGATATCTCGATGCCTTCTTGGAAAGACTCGTCGTGGTTCCTCTACAAATCAACAAAGTCAACATGGCTAGTCAGGTGATCACCCCATTCCTGTTTTTCAGGGCCCCGGTTCTGGTGATCCTCGTGGCCGCAGCCATTGTGATCGGAATATGGATTCGTCGTGATCGCCGGCTCGATAAGATGCCGGGGCCCAAGGGATGGCCTCTTGTTGGCATTGGACTTGGACTGCCAAAACAGAGTGCTTTCATGCACAAGTGGGGCCTCGAGTATGGCGAAGTGTTCAAGCTCCGGGTTGGCTGGTACAACTGGGTGGTCCTGAACAGCCCGGAGGCCATGAAAGAGATCATGGATAAACAGGTGTGGATATGTTCCCGGCGTCAATCGATCTCAGGCATGTTCAAGCTCACACAATACAGTCGATCCACACCTCTTCCAAGGTCCCTGCCCCGTTAGCTCATGATGTTGTCACTGGGGGTTTACGCCAATTTACCATGCGATATGGTCCTCAGTGGCGAGCCTACCGCCACGTCTCGCACCAGGTTCTCTCCACGCCGATGACTGCTTCGTTCATCCCCGTTCAGGAATTCGAGGCAAAGCAGCTTCTTTACGACATTGCCTTCGACAACAAAAACCAACGTGACTTCTACTGGCATATTCGGCGCTTCTCTTTCAGTATCCACATGACCGCTACGTACGGCCGTCGTGTGAACAGCTGGCAGCATGAAGACGTCCGCCAGGCCAACAAGACTTCCAAGATCCTGGGCCAGGTTTCCAAGCCTGGGTCTTTCCTGGTGGATGAGCTACCTTTCTTGGTGAACTTGCCCTCGTTCCTGCAGCCTGGCCGATCGCGTGCTGCGAGCTACACAAAGCCGATACTCGATGCCAGGCTGCGACTTTGGAATCGCCTAAAAAAGGAGCTAGAGGCTGGCTATGCGCCGAAATGTGTCGGTCGAGAATTGCTCGAGAACGAGTCTTTTTGGAAGGGCCAGGGCCTCGCCGAAGTGGACGCTGCGTGGAACATCAGCGGCCTGGCCGAGGCTGGGTCCGAGACATCTTTTGTTACGATGAATAACCTGATTCTCCACCTGGCCGCTTCTCCAGATGCGCAGAAGCGGGCTTATGAGGAGCTGATGCGTGTCGTCGGGCCGGATCGGACTCCAGTCTTTGACGACGTGCAGAATCTGCCCTACATCCGCGCTTGTGTAAAAGAAATGCTTCGGCTGCGGCCCGTTCCAATATGGGGCACCAAGCACTTTACCGACGCGGATGTAAAATACAAGGATTATGTGATTCCGAAGGGAACGGTTCTTCTTGCGAATACCTCTTTCCTGGGTCAGGACCCTCAACGTTACGATGAGCCATTCACGTTCCGACCGGAGCGCTTCTTGAATTATCCCAAGTACAGCGCAGAATATGCTGCTGGGGACCCGTACAAGCGCGACCATTTCGGTGAGTTCTCTGCTTTTTGTGATACTTGAAGGATCCCTCCCCACTGGCTCGGACACGTCCGGCAACTGACACTACCGCAGCATTCGGTGCTGGAAGACGCATCTGCCCGGGCGCAAAGCTTGGCGAAAACACGCTCGACATCGGCCTGATGAACCTGTTGTGGGCGTTTGAGGTCCGGAAACCCCTGGAAGACGATGGGACTGAGGCACCGACTATGAACATGAACTTTGACACGGCTTTCGAGCCGACTGCATTTGCAGCGCCGAAGCCGTTCGCTGTGAGGTTTGTGCCACGCAGCGAAAAGGCGTTGCGCATGGTGCAGGAGCAGTGGGAGCGAGGCTTGAGAGAAGGCTACATGCTCGGCAAAAATCATGTTACTGCAGCTGGTGTAGACCACTAAGCCAATGTCTGGAATGTTCATTCTGGTCGCCAAATGATTCATAGCACGTAGTTGGAGTCGTTGCTCGTTTAGACCTTCCTTTATCAAAGATAGAGATTTCGTTCATGCACCTTTTTGCCGCAAGTGTTGATTGAACTGTCTCTGAAGGTTCTTGGATCATTTGCTAAGCATAAAACATTGAGTATCCACGGTAATTTCCTGCCGCGGAGTGTTTCTCAACCTTACGGAACGACACGGCGCATGGGTAGACCTGCCAACGACGAGACCGCATTTTAGTGCTACATGATTGCAGGTCTCTGTACTGGCCGATACGGGCATACGACGGCGAAACCTGTAAGCCACAATTACTAGTGTAATATTAATGTGCCACCCGCAGCTGGACACGGCTAAACCTTGCAACTAGGCGTACAGGGCACAATTGTGTCCATTACGGGTAATTACCTACCTAGAGGCCGTTCCAGGCGGAGGCAACCTTACACAACATTCCCGCTGTTAAGTCGGGTTGTACCAAAGTCAAGACCGTTAGCTGTTCGTGGCACTAATACGGTGCTGACTGTAATACCGGCATATCTGACCTACATCACCGAGAAACTTTAGTGTGTCCACCATTAGCATGTGGGCTGACATGTTTCCAGTGCGCCGAAGCTGCGTCTCGGTTGTATCGTGTTTACGAGTGCCCGAGTCTTGGCGCTTGGGCATTGCCAACTACGGAGATTGTTTTCTTTTGTTTTAAAGTTCTTGTGGTACACATGATCTTTGAGCATTTGGGTTTGCTGATGAGAGAATCTTGTGCATGAGGCTGGGAGCCACTGAGTATGCGTGGCGATATGACGCGGATGTTGTGTGTCAGTTGCCCTACCATTCCAGGGTTTTGTATCACCCATCTAACCGGCTTTGAAAGACCTACAAATGGCTTGGGATGACGGAACCATCGGTGTGTATCATTTAACTCAAACTTGATCAGATTCTTTGCCCTAGTCTGTGGCACTCGGTGTCCGTTTGTGACACTTGATTTACTTCTATGACAATCGGTCTCTACCTCGGCCACACCCGGTGGGGCAAAGCATCGCCTCTTGTGCTGTTGCGATATACCAAAGGCCCCGAGACAAATCTCATTCTCACTTTCGGGAACCTCAAATGACTATTCCTCTGCCGGAAATTGCTCGTGGGGATTTCCAGCTTCTTGACAGGTTCCTTGGCTGCATCATATTAGATTGTAAGTAGGTTGTTTGCGTAGTTGTTTGCAGCAACACGATCCCAAACAATAGAGGGGCCGCTTCAATACAATGCGATACAAAGGATTGAACACGTCATCACTTTCTATGTATTGACTCGAGGCTAAAAGATGAGCGCTTCATTCAGGACCCGGGCTTTCGGGGCCAGGCTGAGATGACGGCGATCGAGTATCCTTGAGCTAGGCAAGATAATGAGTCACAACCTTGGTAGAATGGGGGTCAGTCCCGAGGCTCCGTCCTGCCTATGAGGATCCCGCGTCCGCTCCCTGACATGCAATACACATACAGTTCCTGCATTGTTTGGAAAACGTGGAAGGGGGCCTAGACTTTGCAGTAGCAGTGACCGGAAGGACAGTTTCCAAAATTGTGGACATCTTCACGTGACAAACTACAGGCCGCATAGCTCGATTCTGTATTCATCGTGTCACAGAAACCGGCTCAACGATCGCCGCCTCGACGGAGATGACGGCGGCCGAGGCTCAACGACTCCGAATAGAATTCACACAGCGGAGACCCCAACGATGGCCGTTCAAATTTCTGGTCAATTGGAAGTGGAAATGGGTGGCGTTCTCTGAGCAATCCCACAGCTTGGGATAATACCTCGAGGGCTGGGAAATCACGCAAGGTTACCTTTGGGTACAAGGAAGATCAGTCTTTGTCCTTGATATCTCTTGGACTCCGTCATAGGCTCCTATTATTATACCACAGCAGAGATGGTGTTGAACATTCCCTGAGCACCACCCTCCCCTAATCTCAGCCGTGATCAATACCTATCAGGAAGGTACCATGCGGCTTTTCTAGGTAGGTCCATGAAGCAAAAGGCCTCAGGAATGTGAGTGGGCTTTGCCTCGGTGTTTCTCACATGCCTGTTTCCGATGGTGGCTGACAAGATGGGGTGAGCACCCCATCTCGTCAGTCGCCCCAGACGATGTCTATCGTAACTAGTACGCCGGACTTCACCCAATAATGGCATACATCTCTCTGGTTCTAATGCGTACACTCTCGGGGAGTACGGCATGCTGTCAGCCTCGGCCAGGAAGTGTCGGGCGCTCCTGGTCGGACTTTCATATTCTTAGCTATTTTCATACTTCCCGCCTTGCGGAACACCCGCTTCCTGACCCAAGGACACAGTCAGACCTACGTCCAAAGTCTGGAACAGTTAGAATTTAATCGGCCCAATAACAATGGGAATCAGCGGTGAGGCTCTTTCGTTGCTGGTATATAGATATGGGCTTGCCATACCGCTTGTTCAAGGATGTGTACCAAGGTTCTGCGTGCGGAAGGATTATCAAAGGTCACTCTATTCAAACACCAGACTGTCGAGACAATCGATTCTGTAACCAAACACCTGGGCATAAATCAACATGCATCCAACACAAGTCAACCTTTATCTATTTGGGGATCAGACCTATGATATCGGGCCCCACCTGAAGTTGCTACTTCTGGAGTCGCAGCGTGGCAATGTGCTCCTGAGCGACTTCCTCCAGAGAGCCTACAGTGCTCTTCGCAGGGAGTTATACCAACTTACACTTCAGGAGCGAGAAGCTCTCCCGCGCTTCACTTCCGTTGAAGACTTGGTGTTATGGAGGGCTACTTCTCCGGAGGAGGCGAGACAATGTATCCCTCTCGACATGTCGCTGACCTGCATGTATCACATAGCTGCGTTCATTGCGTGAGTACTTCAGTCGCGCTGCCCAATGTTGATATAAGTTCTAACCACAAGATGATACAGTCAAACCAAGCATGAGTATCCGAGCTCACGCGATAGCCGCCTTCTAGGCCTTTGCACTGGTGCTCTTGCGGCTGCTGCGGTTAGCTGCGCCCAGAGTGTGGTTGATCTGCTACCTCTGGCAGTAAACTCTGTACTGGTTGCTTTCAGGACTGGTGTATCGGCTGCAAGTGCAGGCAAGCGTGCCTCAAGAATAGAACAACCTGATTCCCAGTCAGGCGTTTCGAGATCCTGGTCTCTCGTTGCGGCCGGCCAGGCTGCCTCTCAGGCAGTAAAGGAGTTTGGCAAGCGAAGCGTAAGAATCCCTTCTACCATGTTTCACCAATTCTGCAACTCTCGCTGATTTGCCACCTTTAGACACTTCCCTTGACAGCCCGGCCTTTTATTAGCGCTCATGCACTGCATGGGATCACTGTCACTGGTCCACCATCCTCGCTCTCGAAGCTTACTGCTTCGGAAGAGTTCAAGAATGTTAAATACAAGGATATTCCTATCTTTGCCCCATATCATGCGAAGCACTTGTTCTCCCAGGAGGATGTACGAGAGGCACTCGGGCAGTTGGCCGAATCAGAATTGACCAGAAAAACGAATATTCCGGTTCTGTCGGCAAGCAGTGGCCAAGCCCTCGAGGCCTATGATTTCCACTCACTCTTGAAGGCCGCTGTAGAGGGAATCCTTCTGCAGGAAATCAACTGGAATCAAATCTTGGGCGGCATCCAAACCACATTCCAAGGCTTCAAAAACCCGCAACTCAGGGTTCTTCCATTCGGGACGGCTGCGGACCAGCTGATCCATTCAGGTCTTAAGCAGACCACCTTGGGATCTTCACTCCCGGCGCCACCATCGGGATCAAAGCCATCATTCAAACAGGAACCTTCGTTCTCGCCTAGCCCTCCAGAGGCAACCTCTGCTCCAGGGAAACGTTCCAAGATTGCCATAGTGGGCATGTCTGGACGTTTTCCTGGCGCAAACAGCACAGAGGCATTCTGGGACCTCCTTAGCGAGGGTCTCGACGTGCACAAGGAAGTGCCTCCTCTGCACTGGAACAAAGCAACGCATTATGACCCAACAGGTGCGGGCAAGAACACCTCCGCCACGCCTTTTGGTTGTTGGTTGGACGATCCGGCTGCTTTTGACGCGCGATTCTTCAATGTCAGCCCCCGCGAAGCACCACAGATCGACCCTGCACAACGCATTGCTTTGATGACCGCGTACGAAGCCATCGAGCAAGCAGGGATAGTCCCTGACGCAACTCCATCTACGAGAAGGGACCGCGTTGGTGTGTTCTATGGCGTAACAAGCAACGATTGGATGGAGACGAATAGTGCACAGAAGATTGATACCTAGTATGTTGTACCCCAGTGTTATGCCGCGGGTCATCGCTAACACCCGTCTTCGAAGCTTCATTCCGGGCGGCAACAGGGCATTCATCCCGGGCCGGATTAACTACTTCTACAAGTTCAGTGGGCCTAGCTATGCTGTGGACACTGCCTGTTCTTCTAGCCTTGCTGCAATCCATATTGCGTGCAACTCGCTCTGGGCTAGGGATGTTGATACAGCTATTACTGGCGGTACCAATATCCTGACGAATCCCGATTTTACGGCTGGATTGGATAAGGGCTACTTCCTCTCTCGAACTGGCAATTGCAAGACCTTTGACGATGCGGCAGATGGGTATTGCCGTGGCGAGGGCGTTGGGACCGTCATTTTGAAGCGTCTGGAAGACGCTGTGGCAGACAAGGACCCGATCCTTGGCCTGATTCTTGGGGCTTATACGAACCACTCAGCTGAGGCGGAGTCCATCACCCGCCCGCACTCTGGTGCTCAAAGGGCGATGTTCAACAAGATACTCAACAGCTCCCAGGATGTCATTGATCCGACAAGTGTCAGCTACATCGAGATGCACGGAACCGGGACGCAGGCTGGAGATGCCTCCGAGATGCAGAGCGTACTGGAAACATTTGCACCTTCTGTCGGAGTCAGAAACGACAATCAGCCGCTCTATCTCGGAAGCGCCAAATCCAATATCGGGCATGGAGAGGCAGCCTCCGGCGTGTCGAGTCTCATCAAGATCATGTTAATGATGCGAGAAAACACCATCCCTCCTCATTGCGGTATCAAATCCAGGATCAATCACAAATTTCCCAAGGACCTGAACGAGCGCAATGTTAGGATTGCCCGGGACGGCGCAGTGCCCTGGAAGAGAAGCGCTTCTCAGCCTAGAAGAGTCTTTGTCAATAACTTCAGCGCTGCTGGGGGGAACACAGCCTTGCTGATTGAAGACGCACCAGTGCATAGCGATCTGCCTGCTTCTCGAGAGAATGACACCAGAAGCCATCACCTTGTCGCCATCTCCGCAAAGAATGCACTCTCTCTAGAGGGAAATCTTCGATCCTTCTCGCGCTTCATCCAGCAAAATCCCTGTGCTTCAATCGGTGAGCTGTCTTACACGACTACTGCACGCCGTATTCATCATCCGCACCGTGTCATGCTGGCGAGTCCCTCTGTCGACGATCTGAGAATCCAGGTCGAAGCCGCAATTCGAGACAAAGCAGGGGCCAACCGACCCAAGTCTCACAAGATCGTCTTTGCTTTCACGGGTCAGGGTGCTCAATTCGCAGGTATGGGAAGACTCTATTTCGAGAATTTCTCACACTTCCGAACCGAAGTCCGTCGGCTAGACCATGTTGGGCAGTGCCTAGGCTTCCCATCAGTGATCCCCGTGTTCGAAGCAGATGAGTCTGAGAATATCCTCGAGTCCTCGCCGGTGGCGGTCCAGCTCGCAAGCATTTGCATGCAGATCGCCCTGACAAAGCTCCTTGCCTCTTGGAACATCTTCCCAGCTGCTGTTGTCGGACATAGCCTCGGAGAGTATGCCGCTTTGAATGCGGCTGGAGTGCTCTCGGATTCCGACACAATCTATCTTGTGGGAAGACGGGCGGAATTGATCCAAGAGAGGTGCTCGCAGGGGACGCATTCGATGCTAGTTGTGAGGGCCTCTGCAAACCAAATCGAGGCTGCCCTCCGCACCAAGGACATCGACTACGAGTTCGCCTGTGTCAATTCGCCCACCGAGACAGTCCTGGCTGGCAGTGTAGCCGAAGTCGACAAGGCTGAAAGGGTCCTTGCCAATTCTGGGATCAGGACAACGATCCTCAAGGTCCCTTACGCCTTTCACTCGTCCCAGGTTGAGCCCATCTTGGAAAGTTTCAGTGATCTCGCTAGTGGCGCAACGTTCTCTGCCCCGAGCATACCCGTTATTCGACCCTTGAGCGGTACCACTGCTTTGCCAACAGACACCGACGCGGATTTCAGCCCAGAATACCTCGCCAACCACTGTCGTGAGCCAGTCAACATGCTCAAGGCACTTAAGACGGCCCAAGAGGAGCGCATTATCACCAATGAGACTGTGGTCTTGGAGGTTGGCCCTCACCCGGCTGTCTCAGCCATGGTCAAGGCAACACTCGGATCCCACATTCTGACACTCCCCACATCTCAACGCACCAGCTCTGCCAAACAATCCAAGTCGCCTTGGCAAGTTCTTACGGATTCGCTTAAGCGACTTTACTCCGTAGGCATGGATATCCGTTGGGCTGAATACCATCGTGACTTCACATCGGCACACAAGGTCGTCCCCTTGCCTGCTTACAGCTGGGACCTCAAAGATTACTGGATCCAATACGTGAACGACTGGTCACTGAGAAAGGGCGATCCACCACTCATCTTGGGCAGTTCCTCTCGCCTGGACACCACGACAATTCACAGAATCGTGGATGAGACTTCAGGGTCAAACGGAAACAGTGTCAACATTGTGGTCGAGGCTGATGTTACTCGGCCAGACATGAACCCTCTCATTCAGGGGCACATGGTCGACAACGTCCCCTTGTGTACTCCTTCGGTCTACGCGGACATGGCCCTTTCCCTGGGGAAATACCTCGTGGAAAAGTATCAACCACAGCTAAATGACGAGCAGCTGGTGGTTGATGTCGGGGATATGACCATATCAAAGGCATTGATAGCAAAGCCTCAAGGGCCCCAGCCGCTTCAGGCGCATGCCGAAGTGAACTGGACCTCGAAAGAAGCCGCATGCAAATTTGTGTCGTTCGACAGCAAGGGGAAGATTCAGGAGCATGCTCGTTGTGTGATCCGCTTCCAGGACAGAGCTTACCAGCGGAAGCTGCAAAGAGAGGCCGCTGAAATTAAGGAGAAAATGGAGACTCTTCGAAAAGGCATCGCATCTGAGACCACTGCGAGATTCAACCGACCCATGGTCTACCGCATGATCCGCCCTCTAGCTCAGTTCCACACGGACTACCGTGCGATCGATGAGTTTGTGCTGAACAGCAACACACTCGAAGCTTCAAGCAGAGTCAGTTTTGGAAGCGTCAAGCGCAACAGTGACGACAGGTTCCACACTCATCCGGCCATCATCGACGCATTGTCGCAGAGTTGTGGATTCGTCATGAACTGCAACGACGGCTGTGATCTCGATGTTGAAGTTTTCATGAATCACGGATGGGGTTCATTCCAGATTTATGAGGAGATGAGGTTTGAAAAGGTGTACACGACCTACACACGTATGCATGAAGGCAAGGACAGGCTTTGGCATGGAGATGTTGCCGTCTTCGACGGTGACAAGATTGTCGCAAGCTTTCAACAGCTGGCAGTAAGTGGTCTCGATCTGCATGTTTGTTTAAGCGGAAGTTTCTGACTGTTTCCATAGATTCAAGGTGTACCTCGACGCGTACTCTCAGTCATCCTGTCTCTCGAAAGCGGTAAGAAGGCGCAGAAGCCTCAAATTGCATCGCCTGCTCGGTCAGCTGCTCCGCCAGCCGCCCCACCCGCTTCATCGGCACCTGCTCTTACGTCGACTGAGGCCGGGCCGAGCGAGGTCTCCTCTGCGTTGCAAATAATTTCAGAGGAAAGCGGCATTGCCGTGTCTGACCTGACCGACTCCAGCCTTTTCGGCGACTTGGGTGTCGATTCCCTGCTGTCCTTGACCATAACTGCGAGATTTCGCGAAGAATTGGATGTCGACATTGATTCCACATCAATGGTGATGGAGTATCCCTCAATCGGCGACCTCAAAAAGCTGTTCAAGGGCGGTCAGCAGATGACACTGCCAAGATCGAGCCCGGACTTGAGCAGCCAGGTGAAGGAGGCATATCAACCCACCCTGCAGCAAGTTCCTGTTGTCTCGCGACAGCCTAATATCGTCGACCGGGCTCTTCAAATCGTCTCAGAAGAAAGTGGAGTTGCTCAAGCTGATCTCACCGATGATACTCACTTTACGGACAGTGGTATTGACTCGCTCCTGTCACTTGTCATCGTCAGCAGGTTCCGTGATGAGCTCGAAATCGAGGTCGACCATGAGTCCTTGCTCATGGAGTGTCCAACCGTTGCTGACTTAAGATCCTTCCTTTTGGGTGGTCAGTCAACCCCATCGGACCAAGACTCATCTGACCAGAGTGGGTCTCCAAGCGACAGCAGCAACACGCCTTCCAGCCCTGCTAGCGACCCGGAGGAGGATGATGAGCTCATAGAAGTCAAGGCTGAAGACCTTAGCCTTCTTCCAGACACCGTCGCAAATGCCAAGTGCACATCACTTATTATACAGGGGTCACAACGCACGTGCACGAAGTCCCTGTTCCTCTTCCCAGATGGTTCAGGATCTGCGACTTCGTACGCTGGAATTCCACGCATCGCGTCCGATACTTGCGTCGTGGCGCTCAACTCACCCTTCCTCAAGAACCCAGAGTCCCTACGAGCCTGTCCCCTGGGTCATCTCATCGCTGTCTACCTGACCGAGCTTCGTCGGCGGCAGCCCTCTGGACCGTATCACCTCGGTGGTTGGTCAGCCGGCGGAGTCCTAGCATATCGAGCAGCGCAGATTCTGGGGACTCAAGGCGAAGAAGTGGCCAGTCTAACGCTGATTGACTCACCATTGCCACTAAAAGGCCTGGACCCCCTCCCGAGGCATTTCTACGACTTTTGCAGGTCTTTGCATCTGTTTGGTGGCGGCCAACATGGCAAGCCAGCCAGCTCACGGCAGCATACACACACATTCTCGGATGCGGAGCACGACAAGCTCATCTCACACTTCAACGCATCCATCGACGTGCTGCATGAGTACCATGCGAAGCCTTTGAGCCACGACAAGTGTCCCAAGAAGGTGTCCATCATTTGGGCGCCAGACACCATCACAGACCGACCTGGTGTGAAGAAGCTCGAACCTCATCCCGACGACACGGAAGGTATGAAGTTCCTTACCGAACGGCGAACTGATTTCGGAGCCAACGGATGGGACCAACTGTGCCCAAGCAGTGAGATAAGGATACGGAGGGTTGAGAATGCGCACCACTTTTCAATGATGGTAAGTCTCCACCACCACACTCGAGCCATGATGCAAATGTTCATTCACTGACTTCTGGTTGAAACAGCGCGAGCCATTTGCTGCGGAGCTTGCTGCACACATACGTGAGAATCTAAGCTGAAGGGTCAATTTTGAGGACCCGGGCATCACTGGGAGACGACGATAGGAACACCACCTCAGCCGCGACTTTCTCATTCCAGTCGTCGAATCTCGCTCGTTACGTAAAGCATCTGAGGGGAGGATTTTATTCCACTTTCATTGAATGGTTTTTAAGGAGGTAAACGTGGAAGGTCGGCCAAGGTTTCCTAGTACCAGCTTTATTAGATCCTATCTAAGACAGCCAGCAATAGTGACGACGCAGCGTTCCGCAAGCTACAGTTTTCCCAGGACAGATTGAACAAAGTATGCTCACTTCTAAGCCTTAGTTCCTGATGTTGTTTCGGTTGTGCTGTGAAACGACCTCCGCACGTTCTCATACTCTGAGTAAGCATTCTCCTCAACATCAAAATTCAGTATCCAGGCTTCGCGCTTCAGATGTAGGAGAGTTGGGTCCTGCCAGATCAGGTCCCAGTCTGCCTTGTGCCATTTGTCTCGCGTTGTAACGCCAGTGGCCTGTATCTTGTGGACCCGCTCGTATCGAATTCTTTCATATACCTGCATGGCCTCTGTTATGTTCTCCTTGCCTGCGATGTCGAGGCAAGCCGCGAGGGTCACTCCGTCCTCCATTGCTTGGCTTGCACCCTGGATCGACGTTGGCAAGAAAGGGTGTGCAGCGTCACCAATGAGAGCAATCCGACGTTGTGGAGAGATAAAAGTCGGCAGAGGGTCCCGATAAACGAGCTTATAGTCGAACAGTCGGTCGCGAGGCGTTGCTTTGACAAGTTCCTGGACCACAGGGGCCCAGCCATCCAGGACTTTCAAAACGTCTTCAACCTTTCCAGGGAATTGCCAGCTCTCTTCGATGCCCGCGTCGTCCTTGTGGGTGCAAACCCAGCTCAGCTCCGCGCCATCCTTGATTGCCGCCGCAAGAAAATGTATGTCCTTGCCGACCCAACCATTGTGGCTGTCCGATTGCACGAGGTGCTTGGTCAGGTCATTCTGTTTCAACTTTTCCGTGGACATCCATGCGCGGTACACCGCATAGCCCGACGGCTGGGGTTTATCGTCGAATCCCAGCACTATTTTCCGACCTTTTGACTTGACACCTTCCGCGGAGAAGACGACATCAGCTACGTGCCTCACACCATTTGCCTCGATCCCGGCCTTGTCATCATCCTCGAAATAATCCGTGATGCTCTGGCCAAGCCTTACATCGATCCCCCTGTGCAGGGCATGTTCGTACAGGATTCTGTGTAACTCCCCACGATGCCCATTTATCCGGCGTCCCCACTGCCGCTCCGAGGTGAAGGACTGCGACGTGACAAACTTGCCGGTCCAGTCATAGAAGTGAATTACGTCGCTCTTGTGTATGATCGGCTCCATTTTCTCCATTACCCCTGGCCATTTAGCGAATATTCGTGAGGCATTCTGTCCGAAGCTGATGATGTCCCCGAGAGGTTTCAGCTCAGAGACTCTTTCAAAGACGGTGACAGAATGTCCTTTGCGGTCGCATTCGATGGCCGCAGTTAGTCCCGCGAAGCCGGCCCCGACGATGATCACTTTGACGCCGGAAGTTGGTAGTCTGGGAAAGGATTCCATGTTGAGTATTTCCTTGCCAGGTTTCGAAGGACTTTTGAGGATTTCTAATAGACCTCTAGTGCGTTGGGAATGTGCAAGGTTGGTTCAATTGTAAGCAAACCTTTATTACACGAGGAAAGAAAGCCCAGTAGCGCAGCTCGCTGTTTCTCTCATGATGTGCAAAGTAGGATCATAGTTTTACCACCCAAACCCCATTTATCCAGAGAGGATGCGGATGTCAGGCATGAGATCATAGCTGTTCCGGCCGAAACATGTGGACCATCTACCGAAGGGGGACCTCTGTTACCCCGCAGAACAAGGTGTGTCCACAACAGTCTCAGCTTCCGATATGGGGTAACCCACTATCACTAGAGACATCCCGCCACACTAGACCAGCAAGATCAACTAACACCTATTAAGTTTCATTATCTAAAAACACGAATACTAATTATATCTTAATTAGGATTGTGATTAAGTTTTATTTGAAAACGCTTTGGACAAGCGCCTTTACTGAATTTAGATTTACTTCTCAGAGTTGGTGGGATCGTGGATTCATGAACAAGAGGTCTTGACATTAAGTATCGCCCTGGGGAACGTAGCATGGCAGAAAGGAGCCTCTTACTGCGGAGTTCAAGGCTTGCTCTGGCGATGTGGCATACATACCTAGGTTCCTAACATGGGTGCCATCCCGGTCGCTTGGGGTGTTCTGGCCGTTATCCTGCCAGCGTCAACCCGTGCTATATCTCATCCGAAGCGACTAAATGAAATAGTGCTATTTTTTTGAGCCGTAGTAGCCCCTCTGAACTGCTTCCCAGTCAAAAGGCATTAATATATAAATACCCTTATTCACTACTTTTAGGCATATATAAACTATCCTACTACTACTACTTTAAACTTTAAAATTAAAATAAGCTTTACCCTCTTTTTTTCTATAAATATACCCTAAATACTACTCTTTTATTTATAATTATATAAGTTATATACCTTTATAATCTTCTTTTTTATATTAATAAATAAAAATATCTTCTTTATAGTAATTATTTACTAATTACCTATTTTACTTAATTATTTATTAATGAAGACTTTTTTTAATTATTTACTAATTAATTTATAATTACTAATTAAGTATTTTAATATTCTATTTATTAATTATTAATAATATTATTATTAAACTATTTAAAATTTATAAAATAATACTAAAAATTATAAAATAAATTAATAAATATTATTTATAATAAATAAATACTTAAATATTAAAAAAAAAGCTATATAAAAAAGTTAGTTTTTCCTTAATATATTATTTATATTTATAACTAATAAACTATAAATACTTAAAAACTTAATATAAAATTTAAAATTTTTATTATTTATTTTTATATTAATTATACTATTAAGTACTTTAATATAAGTATTATATAACTTTTAGGCTTCAGCCACACTATATATTCTTCTTATTATTTAGCTAACTTCTTAATCTTATTTATTAATATATTTTTCTACTTACTATCTTTTTTTTAGCTTTCTATCTACTTTTCTAAAAGCTTATATATAAATTTAGTAATAGCTATATATATCCCCTTATTACCCTTTACTAGTAGTAATTTTAACCTCTCTTATAGGATTTCCCTATTTAATACCTTTTATATTTATTTAAGGAGGGAAGTTTTAAAAATAAAGTAAAATACTTAAAATAGTATTAAATTATTTTAAAGTTCTATAATTTCCTTCTTAAATCCGCCCTTTTTTTGTATTATATTGTGAATATAGTACTTATTATTTTGGGATAGTAGGGATTTTTTTTAAAAGAAATCTTATAAATAGGTATTAGTAAATTTCTGGTTTATTTTAAGTAATTTATTAAAGTTAGGAATTATATTTAATTACTAGCTAGGTTATAAGCTTATTATAGTAAGGACTTTTTTAGTAGCTTATGCTTATATAAGGTATATATGTGTAGGGATATAGATTGTTAGGGAAGGAAGTGTTAGCTTTAAACTTATTTTATAGAGGAATTATGTTGAGGTTAGTATATTTTCGCTGTATAATTAATTACCTAAATTTAGTTTATAGTACTGCGGGAAGCTAGTCTTGCTAGCCTTATCTATATAGCTATTATAAGGCTAACTATGTTTAGCTAAGGTTTACTACTATATTTTATACCTACTATTATTAATATTATGTACTATTAAATACTGGGTATTTAAGTATTTACTACTATATAAAGGGACTATATATTACTCTATAGGAGGATATACTAGATTAAAGACAAACCCACTTATATAACTTTTAATATATTAATTTACTTTAGTATTAATATTACCTATAATTTATTATAACTTTATAATAGAAGCTAAAAAACTTACTTTTTCCTAATTTAAATATAAAAAAGAAATAAAATAATAATTTTAAAATTAAGTTATTATTATTTAAAAAATTAAAATCCCTAATTTTATATTAATAGGAAGATAAGGACCTAAAATAATTAAATTATTTAGAAAAAACTAAAAACTTATTCTACTTAATACTACTAGTATTATTACTTTAGCCTATTATATTTTCTTAAAAACTAAATAACCTAAATATTTATTAAAATATAATTTAGCTTATTAATAAGGAAAATCTTTTTAAATAAAAAATACTTATTTATGTTATTTTTTTTTAAAAGGATTTTAAAAAGTATATATAGGGCTTAATTATTACTCCTAATAAGATTATTTATTCTAATAATTATATATAATAGTATAATAAATAGGGATATA
>JBBWSL010000292.1:0-21246 GCA_038088545.1 Diaporthe humulicola | reverse complement strand
AAGAAATAAAAGAAATAAAAGAAATAAAAGAAATAAAAGAAATAAAAGAAATAAGAGAAATAAGAGAAATAAAAGGAGGGAAAATTGTTAAATAAACTAGACGATAGCATGAGGCCCCTGCGTGATTCTAAGACGAAGTGGATTCATGGCCTTATTGCAAAAGAGCTTGCAAAGATTTCTCAAGGTGATCACCGAGGTCCTTGGCGTTATATGTGCTCTGTAAACCTCGGCACAAGGGCTGGTCGTTCGGTCGCTCTCTGATGTAGTAAGTCTTGTCGATGTGGGGATTCAGCTCGGTCTGCGAGAACCCATTCCCAAGATAGGCAAATCTGTTCTTTGAAGCATATCTGACTTCAAAGTCTTCGTATCGGGGACTCGCTAGAACCTCCATGTAATGCAATGTCGAGCCTGGCCAGACTAGGAAGAGTGAGCACAACGTGCGATTGCAATAAAGAGGTGCATGGAGTTGGCGACACTCACGAGCTGTGACCTTCTGCGTGAGGGGATCCTTATACCAGGAAACGCAGTTGTCGTCCCAGACGGTGGAGGGCATGAACGCGTCCTTTTGTTGCATAAAATCGTTGACTGCTTCGAGCTTGGGGTCGAATGAAGCGATGTCCTCCTTCTGCCAACGGTTTAAGAACTGGGCGATGTATTCACCCTGGATCTCAATGGAGAAGATAATGGGACCATTGCCAATAGGACAATTTGGCCCGAGGAACCTGCGACCGTCAGATGGCGCAACGGTAATGCACTCGGATGTCTCACATGAAGTAGTTTGGATAGTTATTCACTGCCAAACCCATATAGCTTCGGGGCTCGTCAGCCCAAACTTTCGCGAGGTCGTATGCATTACGTCCAACTAGAGGGAACTACAATCTGTTAAAATGTTGTCGGGCCAAAGATTGTAGATACACTGCTTACTCGTGGCTTGAATGTGGTGTTGAATCCAGTGGCGCAAATCAAGGCATCTACATCAACAGACCCCGCCTTGTCAGTGACACAACCGGTCTCAGTCACCCTTGTGATCTTGTCATAGATGGTGGTGACGTTTGGTTTGCCCAAAGACTCCAAATAGTCAACACCAGGCTGATAGCCCCAAAGAATTTAGTAATTGTGCCATATTTCCAGGGAGATACCACACATACCGTGAATCGCCGGCATCCAGTAGCAAATGAAGGTATGAGCTTTCGGGCCAGGTCGGGGTCCTGAAGTTTGCTCTCCATTGATGATTGCATGTGTTTCTGGGTAGCTAGCTGGCTCGCGGAACCTCGGATGAAGTTGGGGAATACCATGGCCATTCCCAACTCTATCTGCTTCCTCATCGCGAGAAGGGCGCCCGGCTCCTCCTTAAAGCGTCTCTTCTCTTCACTGGAATACTCATGGTAGTCCATCCCCAGCGATGGCGCTACCCAAGTCGGTTCTCGAATGAAAGTCGTCACATGTTTAGCAACTCTGCATCTGGTCAGCCTCCACACCTCCTAGTATGCTTAGGGGTGTTTTCTACTTTTGAACTTGAGGCAGGATCTGGATTCCGGAGGAACTGCGTCAAGGTTAGGAATATCTTGTAGAAGAAAGTCAAGGTTGGAATGCTAATACCCGTTGCCGATGAGACCGACATGTTTCCCTGAAAGATCAACGGAGTCGTCCCAAGCAGCACTATGAAGTAAAGTCCCCTTGTAAGACTGCAAACCAGGGATCACTGGCCACTTCCAGCTGTTCAAAATGCCTGCTGCGTTGATCAAGAAATCGCAGCGCTGCTCAAAGATCCCATCAACATTCTTGACCTTAACCACCCAAGTTGATGTGTGCTCTTCCCACGAAGCGCCAATAACTTCATGGTTGAGACTGATGTAGGGCCTCAACTTATACTGGTCGACGAAATCATTGAAGTACGTATAGATCTCGTGTGAAGATGCGTAGTTGGCCGACCAATCCCACTTGGGATGGAACGAGTAGGTGTAATTGTGTCTGATGGTTGTCAGTGCACGTGGCCCCGTTGTTCGCTGAGAGTTATCAATCACTGACGCCGGTACATCACATGCACACCCGGGGTACCTGTTCTCGTACCACGTCCCAGAGACCTCTGGGTTCTTCTCATAAACATTCAACGTGAAGTCGGTGAAGCTGTGCTTCAGTTTCCAAGCCATATAAATGCCAGATGCACCCGCACCAACCGTTATTACCCTCATATGTCGATTTGCATGAAGTGGTTTGTTCCTCATCATAAAGGGCGATGAGCCTATGGTGCTAGCATTGTTGGAGATGGATGCACCGTTGTCTTCGCTCGCCCCATGAATGTCATTTGTCCTGCGCACCTCGTTGCGAGGGGTAGGGATTGTGGCAGCCATGAGGTACGTCAGGAATATTGCGACGAGTCCAGTAATATGATGTATTGGGATGTTTGAAAGGCTACATCCTTCGCAAAGCGTGTGTAGAGACTGCTAGATTAAATAGGAACACAAGAAGATAACCGCGGGCACGACTTAACTATGCCAGTTGTTCCGGTGGCTGCACCAGGTTACCGGATTGTGTGGGTCAGTGATACGGCAGGGAGGGGCTGCCACGAGTCACCACAGCTGGGAAGGGAACGTGTGGACGAGTTCTACGGCACCGCCCGGGACAAAAGAAAACGAGTACACTCATACCAGCGTCACCACCAAACCCCCCTTACCCTCTACCAAAACCTTCACTTCACAGTTATGTTTATCTCCTAGTAGAAGTCTACAAACTCGTCGGAATAAAATGATATCGAGTAAATAATCTGATTTGTATAGTTTGGTTTGCAGATTTGCAGTGCAAGCCTTATTCTGAGAGCTGCGTGCCTAAAGCAGGACTTGAGTGTACTCGTTTTTTTGTCTTGACCGGTGTACGGAAAGGAGCACTCACATTCTGTGAGCCGCAATTACTTCTAGCATGACCACGTAAGGCCCGTACAACGTAGAGCACCGCGACCTACATCAGGTAGCCGGCCAAGGAAACTTGGTGACAGCCGGCCAGTGTTATGCATTAGCGAAGTAAGCCGGTGCCGATCAACACCCGGAGTGCATGGACTATTGACCAAGCCCTGTATCCGGGCACACCTACTGACCAAAGCGGCCAAAGCCGAGTAAGATGACATCAATCAACCAGTAAAACTAATGTACAGCTGGTCAAGATACGTATGGTGTCGGAGAAACCCGAGGTTTGAGCCATCATCTTGGCCGGGACACCACGGTCCTTGACAAATACGGAGCTCGGTTGCTTGAAGAGAACGTCTTTGGTGACAAGGTCATGATCGGTCTCTTCAGAACATCCAGGGGTTTCATCAAGAGCCCATAATTCACTTTGACTGGTGGTAACGGTGCCATGTAAACTGAGTAGAACCTTGTTCATGAGCGCTGTTATATTTTTTAAGTGATTTAATTTAAGATTATTCAAGATTATAAATAAATTCATCATGAGAGTTTTTGATATTTTAATATAAAATACTTTTAGTAAAACCTATAAAACGGATGACACTGGTTTGTAATCCTCATGGACAATCATTATCAGTAATACCATGTTATCGCCAGTGATTGTGAATTTGGGCGGATTTGGTATCGCGGGTTTGTTCGCGGCTTTGCTGTCTCTTGAAGTCATGACTCTGCGGCATATAATTGATTGTACAAGGAGTATCTTGATCCGCTTTTAGTCATCGCCATAATTAGTCGATCTTAGATCTCTCTGACACTCAAATTGTTTTACGCGGTTGTATTTTTATTGGCTGTGATATTCTTGTCAAGAAAGAAAAGCACAGGGCGCTGCAGGAGGGTCTGTCAATAGCAGACCTCGGAGTTCTCTGAACAGTGGTCGCCTGGTGACCTTTCGGCATCTGCTGCATATGTATGTCATCACGTCGAAGTTGCTGTAGCAAGTTCCTCAACTCCCAAGGGTTACAATTGGGCACGCCTGCATTGCCGCCGCGAATCTGACGTCAGATATTATGCCCCCCCTCTTTCGAAGCTCACATGCTGGTCACGCCGAATATGCCTGCAGATTCCTGCACGATACGAATGTGATCTATCTCACTCGCAATCATTCATACACCCTTCTTCTTGTTCACTCTTCACAGAAGAGCACTAACATTTGTGAACTCGTTTTAGCAAAATGTCAGCATCACCAACTCTCGAGGCTGAGGATGAAGAACCTCATGGCTGTCGCGTGTGCCAAAAAGTCATGCATGGTGCCAAACAAGGGAAATCGCACTTTAGTTACAGACTCGGAACCGTGGCTGAGGTCATGAATATGCCATGCCCTCATGCTCAATGGATTCGAGCTTGGTGGGAGAGTGGGAAGACAGACAGCATGGACAAGCCAGAACTCTGGGGCCTCGCCGCAGAGAGTTTCCGTACCTCAAGATCTATTTGCTTCGAATATTACCTAGACGGGAGGACTTCTATCTCGAAGACTTGTGACTTGATTTTTCAGCCCGGTCAGCCTGGACATGCTGGAACAGCTTCGATTCTGCACCCTCAATGGATTCACCCCTCGGTCGCGCGCTCCTGGTATTTCAGATGCCTAGATGAACATGGCAGTCAATGTCAAAGGCCGTCTTGGATGAAGAACCATCCGCAAACCGGGGCATATCCCAAGTGGTTGATCGACGTCGAACAGCTGTGTGTTGTGCCCTTCGGTCCAGCCACAGAGAGATACTTGACCTTATCCTATACCTGGGGTCAGGTGCAATGTCCCAAGGCTTCCCTCAAAAACATTGAACGTCTTCAGCTAAGCGGCTCCTTGCATTGTGACCAGTCTCCGAAGATACCCCAAACGGTGTCCGATGCTATGAACATTACCCGATACTTGGGTGAGAAGTACTTGTGGGTGGACAGCCTTTGTATTATTCAAGACGACCCGGTTGCCATGTCTCGAGATTTGAATGCGATGCATCTAATCTATGCAAATTCGACTCTCTGCCTCGTGGCCCTCGCTGGGACTGATGGCAATCATGGGCTGAGAGGCGTTGAAGGAGTGTCGACAACACCAAGGTGTGTTGAACAGGTCACTCTGGACATGGCATGTGGGGAGAAGTTATCCCATTTCCGAATCCCCTATCCATCAAGGAACTTTGAAGGGCAGGCTGGGCCTCGCCCGCTTGAGGCAGCTCCTGGCACAACATACACCGAACGTGGGTGGACGTACCAGGAGTTTATTTTTGCCCCGAGGCGACTTGTGTTCACGGATGGACCGCTCCGCTGGGTTTGTCAACACGGAAAATGGGGCGAAGAACAAGTACACGACATAGACTTCGACGATTACATTCGCATGCCCCATACGATCTGGATGAAAAGGCGTTGTCCCAGTTTGCAAACCTTGCTTGGAGGCGTTGCGTCAGAGTTCAACAGACGGCACGTCCGCTTCCAAGGAGACACACTCAGAGCTTTTCTAGGTATCCAGAACTATCTGGGAGGTCTTTTTCCAGGGGGGCTAAACTACGGGCTGCCCGAGGTGTTTTTCGATATTGCTTTGGCTTGGAGACCCCGGGGAGGAAACATTCGGGAAATGAAGAGACGGATCACGCAAATTGACCCTTCTTATGGGAAAGAATTCTTGCCGAGTTGGTCGTGGATGAGCTGGCAAGGCTCGTTTGAATTTATTCGAGACGGCGAATTCGAAGTGTTCTGGTGTCCTGAAGGATGCGTAGAGCCCGTCGCCGATTGGTTCGCAGCGCCATCGCCAAACCCAGCTCCAGGAGACATGCGGCTCATCAAATGCAGATGGCATGAATTCAAAGCTCTGGCTGAAAATAAAGTAAGCCAAGTACCCCAAGGATGGAGAGAGCTTTCGACGGACTCACAGTCCCCGCGGTACGGAATGACCGTTGAGGAGAGCCTTGAAGAGGATGAGGACAACCAGTCAAGGTATCCCATTCCCACACCTTCGATAAGTCGTGTTATTGAAAATCCTCGGAATCTGCCGTTTCTCTTTTCGAAGACCACGCGAGCTTTTCTCTCTCCAAGACAATCTTCTTCGGCAAGTGACTACGAAATTCGCATCGATCTGTACTCTTCCAACGGAGAACCTGCCGGGAGACTGTGGCCTCATCAATCAGCGGACGTCGAACGCTTTCTCTCGTATGAAAGAGTTGAGCTTGTGGGGGTGGCGAAAGGGTGGACAACAGCTCTGAATGATTTAACAGACCCTGGGAAAGAGACGCACAGAGCAAATGGGAATTTCTCATCTGGCCAGCAACATAAACCTCGCAGACCGAGCGTAACACCGTATGAGGCAGCAGCGGAAGAGGAGGAGCTCACAGTGAAAAGGATGATGGAGCTGCCTCAGAGGCCGTGTTACTTTGCGCTTTGTGTCATGTGGCAAAATGGCTGGGCAACCCGTCAGGCTAGTGGTACAGTGCTTGCAGACGTGTGGGAGAGAATCCATGAGCCGATTGATTTGGTACTAGGATAGTAATGGACTTGAAGTATCTTGGGTGACATATACCCTGCCATAATCAGTCTCAGGGCTTCCTTTGTGAATCTACATTCAAGTTTCACCGCAATAACGCTAATGATTTTGTACAGTGAAAAAATAGACAATAAGAAAAAAAGAAACCGAAGCAAGATATCGATTTTTTAGCTCTGAATCTTCATTTCCTTCACCTTCTCTGCCAAGTCCGCCTCCTGGTCCGGCTCTGACTCTGAGTAGTCCGACTCGTTTGAATCACCAAAATCCCCAGTAGATTCTTCAACGGACACCGCGTTTAACTCCTTTATATCACGCCTCCGCTTCTCTCTGGATTGTGGGCGTTAAATTACGGCCTTGTATACCTGAAGCTGTTTCTCCACGGGATAACGTACAGCCCACGTCTGCACAACTATCCCCTTCTTCACCAGACGACCATCTTCAAGCTGAGGGTCTATGATCAATCCGGACCCGGGCCGCCGTGGGCCCAGGCGCCCCGTATCGTAGATAGATCGGGGGACGCTCAGTCTCAGGTATTCCAGTTTCATAAGGTCTGGTTCGGTTGAGTTGGCAAACGCCGCTGTGTAAATGGTCGCTATGTTCCACAAGGGTAGGGAACACCATTTGAGTTCCGTAACAGCTATTTCAGGGCGATGGTTGGAGTCAGTATCCTTCATGTCCCTTAGCCCAAGTGATTCAAGGTACTCTGCGTAACCTGGAGAAAGCATGAATTCCCTTAGAGATGTTTCATCGGCCCAGACTGAGAAACCTGATTAGTTATCCCAGAGAATTTCCGGAAACAGGTTTAACTGAACTCACATGTAAACAACAGTACCTCATCAGGATTGTCAACTCCTCTCGCTCCTTTTAAATACTGGTAACCAGGAGCAGATTCAAGGAATGGTATTGTCAAGGCAAATTCGACGGTATCACGGGTTCTGACTGGTGTCCCATCCGCAGCTCGCTGGCTGGGGAACCTGCATCTTGTCAAGCCGACGATATCTGTTGGGTCCCGCGATCTGCGTCGAGTTACTTTGGTCCTGGCCATTGGGGCTTTGCTTTTGTAAGTCGTAATGCGGGGGATGGGAACTGAGGATGATCTGAAAGGAAAGCAAGGAAGATGGTGGGAGCTTTGAGAGGGGTTCGATTTATATAGACGATTCCTGGATGAGTGGAATCACTTGTTTCTACATAAGAACTAGTTTCTGTATATAGGCAGCATCTGGGACGCGAGACCCACTTGAGTGCAGACTGTGGTACGACTTCAGCAGTAGATGCACGTGTTGGCGCCAACCGCCACCTCTGTTGTGTCATGAGGATATCAGCTCAGTACTTGCATCTTTCTACTTCTCATTGGACACTGGCGCCTGACATGTACAAGAAACCGGGTCCGCTTCGCCAAAATTGCTTCTACGGCCCTACGCTTCGCTACGGGGAGAAGCAATTTTGCCCGGTTTCTTGAAGGCGTAGGGCCTACGGCGCTTAATATTTAATCCCTTGCTGGGGGGCTTAATACTTAATTGGTAGCTAGGGGGCTTTTGACGAAGCGGACTAGAGGATAAGCGTAGCCTAGGGCCCTAAGCTATACGAGGGACTACTCCCTGGGTAGAGGAGATAGAGGGTAAATTAGCTGTAGAGGGTGCTATAGAGGGCGAATTAGCTATGGAGGGTAAATTGGCTATGGAGGGTGCTATGGAGGGCGAATTGGCTGTGGAGGGTGAATTGGCTATGGAGGGCGCTGTGGAGGGTGAATTGGCTATAGAAGGTGCTGTGGAGGGCGAATTGGCTATGGAGGGTGAATTGGCTGTGGAGGGTGAATTGGCTGCGAAGTGAATTGATTGGCCTAGAGGCCCCTTGCGCAGCTCGGGCCTTAGCTCTGGGCCCTACATTAGCCGACCAATCCCTGCTCAAGAAACTTTTGGCCGCTATTCTAGGAGAAATAGAGTAAGCTCTACCCAGGGGCCCCTCGTACAGCTTAGGGCCCTGGGCTACGCTTAATTACATAATGTAGTCACTAATCTTGCCTTTACGTATATCTATCGTATTTATTCCATGCAAAAACAATGGTTGAACGCAAGCACCAAACAAAGAAGACAATGGATTATTGTTAAAATACACCCCTGTTAAGCAATACGAGACCATATTTAGATATGTCTACGGCGGATCCCTCGCTTAAATTTTAGTTGCACTTTTGACGATACCACATGACCATGGCGAACAAGACGTAATTCCCAAGATTTCTCAGGGAGTCCTCTTGTCTCGTTTTGAGAGCCTCCGCAAATGAATCCATGGAAAACCAAACCGGTTAAGAATTTCCATTGCTGTCGAGGTGAATGAATCAGGACTAACTCACAAGTTCCGACCATGCTCTCCAAGTCACCGCCATTGATAACGCATAAGGCCTCATGTAGAAGCGTCGAGCTTTGTGGAAGCATGCTCGGAAGCGGCGTGCTCTACAAAATTGCATCACCCTCACAGCCTTTCATGCTCCAGATGTCCCCCCCCCCCTTTTTTTTCGGCAACCCTTCGATGGGTTCGGTCGATAATAATGCATGGAGCAGTAGTTACTATCCGGACGGTCGTTAATTCGTAGCAGTTCATCGAATCCGACTAGAGATCCACTGATCTGCCTCTATGACATTGTTGTAGAGTATGCCGATGCAGGGTGGGCTGCGGTAAGTACACCGTCAGTCATGTATATTGTCACCAACTTCAGAGGGCCAGGTCGAGAGTGGTAGTACAACACTGGAAGTTAGTAGTCTTCGGTATCTTCTCCCTGCTAGTCACCATTCAAGGAGAGAATCATGTTGAGTGTCTTCGTGGCCCCGGGCGTCAGAACTTGTACATAAGCACATGGTGCCGTCTGCATATGAGTGTCTGTGCTTGATGTCTAGCTGTATTAGCTTGGGCTCTCTGCCCGTACGTACATACCGAATTTTGGGTGACAGTATGGAGGCGGTCGAACGGGACGTTGTTTGAAAATGTGGGGCGAAAAACGATACCCCGCAGATTGCAGAGCCTCCCTTATGAAGTGGAGGAATGGATGTAAGGCCGAAGCTATTCCGTTGCGATCTCTTGCAATGAAACCGAAGGAATTGACGGAATCAACACCACCGCCCATGTCCAAATCACTTCGGTGACAATGATAGTGTCTTTTCCTCGTCGTTCTCTTCAAGTTCTTACAGACTTTGCTCCGAGGCATTCTGTTGGTGAGTACCGGGATCCTACCTAGGAAGCACCCCGGTTTCCCCACTTCATCAAGCTCAAGAGAGCATCTCGGCAAGGAAGTCCGATGGCGACGTCGCCACAACTATGGTCAGTTCAAGCAGCACATCAAGATCACCCATGCCTTCTCCCTCGGCTCCAGCACCAGTCTCAACGTCGAGCTCCACCCCGGGCACGGCATCACGGCCGGGTCGCGGTCGAGGTCTTGCCCACGGATCAGCACCAGGCTCGGCATCCTCATCCGCCCGCAAGGCACGCCGGTACGGCTTTGCCTGCCTGAGTTGCAAATCTCGGAAGGTCAAATGTGACGGGAATCGGCCTATGTGCACCGGTTGCCGGCGGTCCGGCGAAGAATGTCACTGGCCGACGCAGACATCCGCGGAGTCGAGACTGCGGGAAGCTAATGCTCGCATTCGGCATCTGGAGGCTTCCATCAGGAGCCCTGGCCACCAGCATGAGCAAGCTGCTTCGGCATCCCCGGGCGGGGGAGCCCAGCCCGGTCCGGAGCCGGCACACACCCCACGCACGAATGCTACGTCGGCCCGAAGCCATGGTCAGTCTATTGACGGGAACCGGCCTGCTGCCGGCGCCAATGCGCACTCGGAAGGCTCAATCTGGTTCCAGGTCGGCCTGGGCGAGGACGGGGCGGTCATCTACAATGGCCCGACAAGCCGCTTCCATGCTGGGTCACTCGAGGAGAACCAGCTCACAGAGGCCGGTCAGGAGAGCGACCCAAGGAGGGCGCACGTCGAGATATTGCAGTCTCAGTACGCACTGATGGATTCTGTCTGGCTGCCCCTGATTGCCGCGAAACCAGTCATGAACGGCACCGGCGTGGAGACAACCGTAGGCATGGCCCTGCTGGACATCTACTGGTCATGGTTGCATCCACTTCACTGTTGTGTCTATCGACCCATTCTCATGATGGATCTCGCATTGGGTGGCCCATATTGCTCCGACTTTTTGCTGCTGTGTATCTTCGCACTGGCTGCGAGGCACCTGCCAGAGCAGAATGGTAGCTTACAGGACGTCGGCAAGGGTGAGCGCTACATCGCTCGGGCCCGCGAATTGTTGTTGGAGGAGATGGCAGCGACGAGGCCTGCCATAGCAACAATCCAAGGCTTGTTGATCCTTGGTGGCCGCCAATGTGCTATGGGAAGAAGCTCCGAGGGGTGGCTCTACACGGGCATGGCGATCCGGATGATGAAAGACATTGGTCTTCACCTGGACATCTCGAAACTCTCCAGCCTGGAAAGATGGACGCCGGCCGAGGCCGAAACCCGCAAAAGGCTGTACAACTCGGCATACATATGGGACAAAACATTGAGCTTGGCATTGGGTCGCCCTCCTTCCCTGACTCGACGGCCGTATCCCGCACATGAGATACTGGACAAGGTGGATGACCAGCGGCTATGGAAGCCCGTTCATGCCTTCGAGGTTTCTGCCGAGAGTTTCGTCGAACTGCCTGGCTGGACCACGTCGACATTCTGTGCGTTCTGCCAGCTCCACGAGGTCACAACAGACATGATGTTGCTGTTCTCCGCTGTGCCGCAGCCCGATGATTTCACGGCACAAATCGAAGACCTTGACGAGAGGACCTGTCAGTGGTATGAGAGGCTTCCAGACGCGCTAAAGATCGAGGACCCTGCAAGCTTGGAGCAGAGTCCCCCACCGCATATCGTGTCACTCAAGTAAGCCCGCTAAGCCCCGCCAGTTATTATGCCGGGATCCGAAACTGATGACGGACAGTCTCCTATACCACGCCCTGCATATTCTATTGAGAAGGCCGTATCTGAGCTCGCCAAGTAGAGACCCCGAGGATCGCAATATCAGATCCTGCATTGAGCACTCCAAGAGAGTTCACGCTATTCATTCCTTGTACTCGCGGACATTTCCCCACCGTCTCATGACGTATCAGGTCAGCTATTGCATATACACAGCTGCCACTGTTGAGAGCGAGGAGTTGAAGCGGGCGTCCACCCAGCAGGAGAGGGAAGATGCGGCGACAAGGCTAGCAGCCGCGTTCCATATCCTTCAGCAAGAGGCCTCGCACACTCCTGGCAGCGGGCGAAGTCTTGACACTATCCGTAGACTCCTAAGCACTGGACCGCCTCGAGTCAGGAACGTTGAATCGCATTCGGATCTTAACCGTCCGCCTGCTTTAGGCCAAAATGTCCACCCACATCAAGTGACTCAACCTCAAGTGGCGGCTTTGGATTCTTCAACTGGGGGAAACAGGCCTGAACAGACGAATGGTCATGGGCGTCATCTACTATCGTCTACGGACCGGTCTGCCTCATACAACAATAATAGTGGCAGCAACGGCAACACGCGACTTGTGTCCGGAGTCAACCCATCGGTGTACGAAAATTCTTTCCTCCCAATGGACGTCACCGCCTGGGACGACGATTTCGGTCTTGGTGGAACAGACACTGGTGCTGGATTCCATCCCGACGCCTTTCCCTGGGGGTCCACCGGTCCTGTCCTGCGGAACTCAGGCTCCTCCTCCTTTGCCAACAATGGAATGGTGTGGCCTCCCATCGCACAATCCGAAGGCTTGCAATAAGGGGCTCATTCTTATGCCCCGTAAAAGGTGGGGAGCTTACCCACCAAGACGCAAGAATCTGTTGCCGTACTGCAGCCATCTCGGTCAGACTCTGCCAAGCACCCCTGAACACAATCTGTGATTCAAGCTCGTACTGCAGTCGGGATCTAAAGCCGACCTCGGAAGCCAGCTATTGGACTCACTACGCCAAGCAACCAACGACAACGGCAATAATAATATCGGCCAAGACATTGGAATGGTCCAATAATTCAGGGCAGCGGAATGAATCGTATCCAATCTACTTGCCGACCTAAAGGGGTGATATCAAAGGATCACAGTAGTATTTAAGCAAGAGAGCTCGTTGGCTGATGAAAGTCCAGAGAAGGTGAATCTGCTCAGTATCGTACCAGCACTAATCTCTCGCCTCCACGCATCAGCATTCGTGCGTTTCAGACCCTGACCATGTCTCAAAGCGCCATGGGGTCCGTTCGGTTTGTTGCGGCGGCATGTCTCTACGGCTTTGCGTCCCACTCACTTTCCGACGCCGCTGCTGTTCCTTCAGCCGTTTTGCATAAACGTGCCGAGGTACCTGCCTCGGTCTTCGAGGTACCTCCAAGTGTTCGAAACGTCTTCCCGGCTGCCAACTTCAACCGCGATGTGACAACAAACTGGTGGGAAACAGAGGTTCTTGACGGCCAGTCATCAGAGGCTGCCTCAGACCTGGCCGCGTCGCTGAAGAATGCCTCATTCATTGCGCTGGACCAGGACTTTTACCAGGTATGTGTGCGCCATACAAGCTTTTCTTTTTCCGTCACACATCCGACACATATCCCTAATACTGCGGTGCTCTAGCTCCTCGAAGACGATGAAGGCAACATCTCGGCCAAGGTAGAGAACATCTTCGAGTTCCCCCCGGGCCCTCCGACTGCCAACCGAATCGTGCACGATGGCACAGTCTACTCGCCCGAGTGCAACTGCATCTTCTTCGCCGAGCTACACCCGCCCAAGCCAGGCTTCTCAGCCGATACCATGCCGTGGGTCTGGCGCGTCAACCTCAACGAAACCACCCCGACCGCAGAGAAAGTCTACCCTTCCCCACCGCTGACGATGGCCAACGGCGCCTACTACCACAACGGCAGCGTCTACTGGGCGCAGGAGGGCAACTACACAACACCGGGAGGCATCGTGCGCATGGACCCCGTGACGCTGCAGACCGAGGTGGTCCTGAACAACTTCATGGGCCACCGCTTCAACAGCCCCAACGACGTGGTCATCACCCGTCGGGGGATAGTCTACTTCACAGACGGCTACTACGGCTTCGACAACTTCAACGACACCCTCTTCCCCGAGCTCGCCAACGGCCTCTGGCGCTGGGACATGGGCGGGACCAACAACCTGCGCATGGTGGCCGGTGCCGCGGGCGGCCCGTTCACGAACCCCAACGGCGTCGCGCTCAACCTCGCCGAGGACAAGATCTACGTCACGAACCGCGGCAACGCGTCTAGCAACCCGGCGGGCGGCCGCACCATCTATGAGTTCGAGCTGCATGACAGCGGCGCCGCTGCTGGGGTCCCGGTGCGCGGGGGTGACGTCTTTGCGTATGCTGATGCTGGGTTCCCGGATGGCATCAAGGTCGACAGGGATGGGAGGGTCTACGGGGGAGTGAGTGGCGGGGTGTCTGTGTTCGATCCTTCTGGAAAGCAGCTTGGGCTGATCAAGGTTGCGGATGGCGATGTTGCGGTGAACATGGCATGGGTTGGGAACTGGCTGTATATTGCTGGGAGGACTTATCTCTACCGGGTTCAGTTGAACACCAGCGGAGCACAGACATTTTGAGGCATAGGTGGTGTCTGATATCGGGCGAATATGGGGCTGTATGCCACGTTGAGAATCCGAGGATTATGTTGAAGCCTCTTCATTCAGAAAGGGAAATACGCAAGATGTTATGCCTCGTTTTGTGTACTTTGCTTTGTGATCTGTCTATAGTATTGGGTGAGATAGCCTTGGATCGGCTGTATTTCATCTATGACAAGACTCGAATCTCTCTTGCCCAGCCAAGAACTTCCTTGGGTGCCTGAAGAGCTGGAGACATCCCCGGCAAGCTGGGGCAACGTCTTGTTTAAGATAACACTGAAAATGTCACGGCCCCGGGCATCCACTGTGAGCATGCGTACGTGTCATAGGGGAAGGTGTTTCCACACCCAAATGAGGCATGGAACTCGTGTGGGGGATATCCTCAGATGATGAAAAAATACCCAAGAACTTGGGAATATCCTTGCTTGTGTACTGTGGGTTGGCGTGTTCGGGAAAGATGCCGCAGTGCTCGGTATCAGCCCGACAGACCGATTGCCGGGATGCAGCGCCAAAAACGCAAGACCCGTGCTACTGTGCACAATGGCAATCAGAGTACTGACATCTGAAAGCCTTCTCTTGATGACACGGCAGTTCTTATATTAACTAAGAAAATACCTTGAACGGCTCAGCAGTCCTTATTGGTATCATAGAGACCATGGGCAGTACTTCGCCGCTGAACAAGACAATTACAGGTTGGCGGCCTAGCTTCCACGCCTTGCCGCTACGCAAAGGTGACCCAAAAGCATCGGCATGGGGTTTGTGGGGTGATGATGATGAGTTGGGCACATTGAATTTGCTTACACCATCCATTGTCAAGTATGCCGCGACGGAGATTGTCACGGGAGAGACAGTTCATTTGAAGTGAGTCTCGAAAGCTATGTCGGTCTGTCAGCGTGTTAATAGATGCTTCGCGATGTTGACACCCCCGCCCCCTCCCCCTTTGATGCAGTATGATGCTAACAACAGGATCCACTTCTCAGCCTCCCTCTGACTGCGTTCACACAACCGATGAATCCGGTGCGGAAGCCATGCTCCCACAACATAATCGCAAAAGGGAAGTCGAACGATGACGTGGTTGGTAGCATCCCCCCCCCCCCCAAACATTACATTCAGCCGAGTCTGACTTGTATGCTTGAGTAGCTGGATATCAACACTCAGGGCTCAAGCCACTGGGACGGTCCCAGGCATTTTCCATATCAGCAAACCCTCCAATACTACAACGGCATGACCCAAGATGACATATCAGGCCCCACTGCCAACACGAAAATTGGCATCCAGAGTAACATCAACCCCTCGACCCTGTGCATACAAAGTACGAACACTGATACATGACGTCTAGACATTGCCAAAAAGACCATCACCGGCCGTGGTGTGCTTCTTGACTGGTTCTCATGGGCAACCGAGCAGGGAATCCAGGTCGACCACTTCGCCTCCCACGGTATTCCCCTCTCCCAGCTCCAAGCCGTGGCGGCCGCGCAGGGGGTCCACTTCCGCCCAGGCGACATCCTTCTCATCCGTACCGGCTGGCTCGCAGCCTACAACGCGCTGCCGGATGACGACAAATCCGCGCTGCCTCACCGGACCGTCCGATCGAGTTGCGGCGTCGAGGCGAGCGAGGACGCCATCCGCTGGCACTGGGACAACGCATTCGCGGCTGTAGCTTCTGATACTGTGGCGTATGAAGCCTGGCCAAGCCCCAGGCCATGGGGAGTCAGTATGCACGAGGTGTTCCTCAGTGGTTGGGGGATGCCGATAGGGGAGAGCTTCGACCTCGAGGCGCTGTCTGCGAAGTGCAAAGCGCTGAAGAGGTGGTCGTTCATGTTTGTTAGTGTGCCACTGGATGTGCCTGGGGGCGTGGCGAGCCCGCCGGGTGCTGTGGCAATTCTTTAAATGCATCTGTTGAGGATCGCGTTGTGCGAGTAAGTTTTGAAACGTGGTTCAGCGACCTTTGAAATATTGTTCGTAGACCCATCGCGAAACGCGTACACTGGGGCCCTCGATAGACTTGACACCCAATTCTGCCACGTATAAAAACACCACAATGCTTAATGTGAGGCAGAATAAATAATTCGGCTCCAACCCGTACGGCCCCTGGTCAGTGAACGGGAACCAGCTCGCATCGTACCATTTATTCTCAATAGAGCCAAACATGGACATGGCGCCCTCGTCCATGTTTCGTTTAACGCCGGTCAGGTAGAACAGACGCTCTGAGAAGAACGCGATCATGGGTCCATGGGTTAGATAGAGGGGGAAAGACACCCTTCCGAGATCTGAAGAGCCTGTTGTCAGCAGAGCCTGTCGAAAAAAGGAAGGCGGGCAAAAATTGGGCATCAACCAACATTGTGAGAAGCCACCCGCAAGAGCGCGTTTAAGCCAGTTGATTTCCTTGGCAGCTAGGAGAAATATCCACGCAGCCCAGAACAACCAGAACCATAGCCAGCTGGGATCCTCGTCGCCGTGGGGGTAAGCCTCTGGGATCAACCACTCAAGGGTCGTCCAGCCATGGCATTTTCCCAGTACCTCCTCCCTCGATGAGTTCATAATGGACCCAGAAGGCGAGGACCCGAGGTATAATGCACCAACAAGGACAGCATGGGAAACTAACGCTCGCACAAGGGCATGCCTCCCAACAGCCTGAACCAGCCCATCCCAGGGAAGGCGCATCTGCGCAGCACCCGAGGAGATCAGGTCAAGCTCCGCCGTGACCATGCCTGCAAAGAATGTAGCCATCTGGGCAGCCGGGACCGCGAAGGTCAGGTACCAAATCATGGCTAGCGTCACAAAGAAGCGCGACTTGTGCGGCATCCGCGAGAGGGCAAAAAGCCACACAAACAGCGCCATGGAGCCGCGCATCTCTACGAGAAGGGACCAAGTGTGCTGATTTACGGCATGATAACCGCCGTTGAAAAAGAAGAGATATCGCAATGTCTCCCTCACCCACGCCACCAGCTGAAGCAGCATGTTGTCCTCGCGCTTCATGCCAGAAGTCGGGATGCCCGTCAGATACGACACAACCACTATGGCCAGAGTGCTCCAGACGACGGGGAGGAGAAGCCGAAAAGGGCGGCGAACGACGGAGGAGTGGAGCGCGTCGACAAAGTCGGCCTGTCGGCCAGCGTGCAGGAGGGAAAGCAGGCGCTTTGGTAACACGTAGCCAGAGATGGTGAAGAAGAGCGCGACGGAGAAGTGCCCGCCGGTCCAGAGAATCCTGACGATAGGCCAGGCCGCGGGCGTAGCGTTGAGGGCGCCGGATGGCAGGGCGGCGCTGTAGCAGTATTCAATGCCGTCGTGCGTCCAGACCGTCAGGTGGAAGACGCAGACGAGCAGGGCGGCCCATCCTCGCAGGCCGTCGAGCCAGGCTGTTTTCGGTTGCTCATGGAGAAGTCGGCCGGGTTGGTTTCTGCGGCGAGTCAAGATCTCCGGGGTAAAGAAGTCCAGAACAAATAGTACGATGTGTCGCGGTGTGAGGCCCTTGAGCGGTTCATTCCAGCTGTGCTGGACTCCATGAGTCTGTGGTTGCGGGGGCGAGGGTTGACGAAAGCTGGGCAGCTCTAGGTGGTCTTCTGGTTGCATCGCAGTCTAAGTTTCTTGAAGACGGGTTGAACTGAGGCGAGTTGGAGATATGGCTTTCGAGGCTTCTATGCGTTAATCGCATGGAACGGTGAACTAGTCTAACTCAAGGCAGGAAGAAAAAGTCGGGACTGTTGTCAAGGAGTTGAACCTGACACGTCGTCCTGGTTATCCGCCGTGCTTGTCTCCACGGCACCCAGCATCACGGCGGCATGGAGAGAGGTCTTGACTCGTGGGTGCCCTTGGCGAGACATGGCTACCCGCCTCATGATGCTTGTTTCGTTTGATAGCGATGTTCTTGAGAGCGATTGGTGAGAGAGAAAACCAAGTAAAAGCGAAAGACCTGTTTTTCACACTGTTTCGTATTGTGGAATATGTTTTGAGTCTGTAATTACATTGCTGGCAGCCTTTAGGGCAAATAATATACCTTTGGGGTGAACGGAACGTTTACCATGCAATTTACAACACTGGGCCTCGATTCCCACACAAAGTCTCTCGGACCATAATTCGACTGCCTAAAAGGAGTGTCCGATTCCTGGACTAAGGCACCAGCTCGTCGTCCCTCAGTTGGCGCGCCGACAACATAATCGTGTCAAGCGTGACGTGCCTCTGATCCCAACCCCCCTCGAGCTTCTCGTTTGTCGGCGCCAGGAAGCTCTTAGGCGCCACGCTGACGAAATTGTCTGTGGGCAGTCGGAACTGCTCCTGCAGCGCCGCGGACGAGGCGGGATAGAAGGGCTCTTCGTTCGGGACGTACTGGTACGTCATGCATTCTGCAAAGGCAACCCGGGGGAACCCGGCGAAAAAGGCGTCGTGGGCGGGATCCATGGCGTCGCGGAGGTTGTTGATTACCGTGCTGGTTTCAGTGACAGCTGAGGTGCTGCTGGTGGCGTTTGAGGCAGCAGAAGGTTGCAGGATGGACCAAGGGTTTCGGCAAGTCTCCTCGGAGCAGGACTTGGTCACCATGAGCAGCGCGTTCAGGCGGTAGATGAGCCGCCTCGTCTCCGTGTCGTTGGCCCGAGTCACGGCCAGGTTCTCCAGCTCGTACGGGTTGCTGGACGTGTCGTACAGCTCCTCGTCACCGCTGCACCACTTGGCGTACAGCCAGCTGTTGTACACCTCATCGATGATGCGCAGCGTCTTGTACCTGTTCTCCGGGTACGAGGTGAAGGGCGGCGCCTCGAAGTGGCACCCGCCCCAGAACTCGACGTTCAGCAGTTCTTTACCAACGCTGTCTTGCTCTGGCTGCCCCTGCCACTGTCCCAATAAGCTCCGGCCATCGAGAAAGGACGGCCATTCCGCCTGGCTTACCCCGGCGATGTCCAGAAGCGTCGGCGCCAGATCGAGGTGCGCTCCCGGAACCCGCGACTTGACATTGGCCGGAACGCCAGGACCGCGCACGACAAAGGGCACATTGGTGTCCTCAGCATATGGTAAGGCCTTGCCGGCCACGGCGCGGTGCGTGCCGATGTGGTAGCCATTGTCAGAAGTGAAGATGATGAAGGTGTTGTCGAGTTGGCCGCGGGCGTCGAGCAGCGCGATCACATCCTCGAGGATCTCGTCTATGCCTTGAAGGGAACGGGTGCGTGCGCGGAACTGCTCGTCAGCGTAGGTGATCTGAGTGTCATTGAGGGAGGGTAAGCCGCCGATCCAGTTGCTGCGGAGGGACTGGATAGGATCGGGCGGGTTGAAGTTTGGCGTACGGGGCGCGGTCGCGTTAGGGAAGTCGTCGAGATGCCGAGACAGGGGTACGGGATTTCCGATGCCGGCGTCGCCCTGTTGGGCGACGTGCGGTGCTGTAGGTGCGATTTCGAGGAAGAAAGGCTGGTGTTGGTTCGACGTAGAGTTGGAGGTGAGGTAGTCGAGGCGTGCCAGGGCCTTTGCGCGGATGACATCCGACTGGTGGTAGCCAGAGTATAGGACCGGTCGCTCACCGTTCTGTGACATGACCACGGTGTTGTAGGCGTACGTATACGGGTCGACGAGGCAGTCGTTGTGGTCCCAGCCCTTAGGCGTCGTGTTGTAATTCAGAACGGTACAGCCATTGAGAAATTTGCCAATGTCTTGAGACCACGATGGTAGGCGTTAGATTAGTCACATAATTTGCTATGGCACGCGCTTGCCTGTCTGTATACATAATGGGCCTTGGACTCAATACTAACATTCGACACGGTATCCGGCCGACTTCAGCCAGAAGGGCAGATAGTCTCTGTCCTCGCCTGACAAGACAAACTTGTCGTAGTTGCCTCTTTTGTTATCAAGAGTTAATTGTAAATCCAAAAGACTTTCGCAATCATCACTTACCCGGGCGCCTGGACGTGAGTGACGTTCGTGTTGTGCGCAGCCTGACCCCGGAAGAGTGAAGTTCGACTTGGACAACACTGGGCAACGGTGACATGATGGTTGATGAACTCGGTACCCTTGGCAACCAATTCCCGCTGCAGTACGCCTTGAAAATCGGTGGAGCCGAGGCGTCTGTCCTGGTCATCAGATAGCAGTAGGACAATGTTTGGCCTCGAAGAAGGAGAGTATGCCTGAGACGGAGTGTCGCCAGTTACATGCAAGGCACAGTTTGCTAACAAGGCCAGCCAAGTGGTTTTCATGGTTACCGTTTCCGCGCTGTCGGCCTTTTTCTGACAGAAGTATTTACCTTGGCTCTCAGGGATGGCGGAGGGGTTTATAAGTACGGCCTTAAATAATATGGATATATTGGTGGGTTGTGGGGGAAATTGGCTGTGCCGGATCGTGGGGTATCCCGAACGGCGGGGCCCTATACCATAGCGGACTAGCTTCCGGGACAGCAAAATCCGCTAATCCCTACCAAAATTATAGTATTCTAACTTTACTTTAAAATATTAAGATTTTAGGTTATATTTTTATTAGTTTATTATATATACTATTATATATAAAAAGAATATTACCTTAAAATTTTATAGTTTTAATAAAGATTTATAAGCTTTTATATAATCTTTTTTCCTTTATACCTTATTTATATAGTAATATAAATTATTATTAATAAATTTAATTTTAAGTTTAGAATTTCTAAAGTATTTTTATTAAATCCTCTTTAATTCGTTTAATATTATACTAAAGAGAATAAATAATATTAAAATAGTTTCTATATAAAACTTTAAAAAGTTTATATCTCCTATAAAAGAAAAGTATAATAGGCTCTATACTAAGCATAATAAATAGGAAATTACTAAAGGCAGTTTTATATATTAAGTATAAATATAATATAAAACTAATTCTTACCCCCTACTATACTTAAATATAAAAGCTTTAAGATTACTTATATTAATAGCTATATAATAGCTATATAACTAAGTTTTAATATAATTTTTACTTAAATATTATAATTATACCTTTCCCTTTAAAAACCTATTCCTAAACTATCTAATATCCTTTTATATTACCTCCTAACTTATTATTTTTAATAAGTTATTAGCCCTTTTAAATTACTTTATAAGCCCTTTATTAGTATATAAGCTAAAAGTATTATAATTTAAATATTTTACCTTTTTAATTATTTTTAAAATCTTTTCCTTTTTAATTTTTAATTTTTAATTCCTTTAATAATTAATTTTATAACCCTTTTTATACCTACTACTTTAAGTTATTTTTAAATA
>JBBWSL010000291.1:0-21396 GCA_038088545.1 Diaporthe humulicola | reverse complement strand
TATAATATTATAGTATTATAAGTTTATATTATACTAATATAAATTATAAGTAAAAAATATATATATTAGAAAATAATATAGAAAAAAATATAAATAATAAAATTAAAGGAATTAAAAAAAAGGGAGAAAATAAGTAATTTAAAGGAGGAAGGATTAAGTTTAGTAGTTCTAATATCTAAATATATTATTTTCTATCTACGCCTATACTATATATACCTATTTACTCTGCTTACACCTAAATTCCTGATATAATTAAGCACCACCTAATCCTTTATTGAGGAGAAATTATGAAGGGGCAGTCTAGTCCTTGTTAACAATTCAAATGATCCTGGCTTTTCCAACTTGTACAACTCTTCATCTAGTTTTAGATGTGCCTCCAGCCCGGTGGCCAGACTTTCGTTGAGCTCAGCGGATGACGTACCACACAGCCATATGTATGCGATCGAGGCCTGAGAAAATATACTCATCTGTCTGCCGACTTGGTCTGCGCCTTCGGCAATGTCTTCGGGGCTATCTCTTCCCTGGTTGATGCAAGCCACGTCAACCCAGACATAATTGACTTGCCCTTGTGCGGCTACGTAGCGCAACACACGTTCGAAATCGGATGCGGTGAAGTGTTCTGGTAGCACAGCTGGAATCTTCCATTTCGTTCCTTCTATGGCGACGGCCTGGTAACTTTCTGACCGCCATCTGCCCCAGGTGTAGGAAAGAATGTTGTATCGTGGCCGGATATCCAGTTCGAGCGTCTCAGGGTTTAGAAAGCTGTCGTTTTCGGTCTTGGCCACTGATTTCATGGCAGGTACATACAAGAGGCGCCTTGGCCACTCCTTTGTGACCGTCATCCATGCATCTCCGCGTGTTTTGTGACCGCTGGTCCGTGGAGCTGCGGCAGATCCAGCAGAGCTGGCTGGTAAGAACATCTCGATGTTTGGAAGGCCACGTTTGACGCAGGGTAATGAATGAGATTGAGGAAGGCCAAAGATGACTGTGAAAGGTAGTGCAGGGGCTTATAGCTAGATATGTAATGTACAGAAGCTCCTCAGTCCAGGAGCACACACACAGAGTAGCTAGGTAAGCACCTGTGCACAATATGCAGGTGCATCTGAGATCGGTTTAGATTATCTTCCGCACTAAGCGGGCGAAGCCACATATTTATGCACTGCAGAAACCCGATCGGCAGACTGCCGGAATCCCCACCACCTGCACGTCTCCTACAACCAAGCCACCCAGGATTACATACGCAGCGGTGGGCAGTTATTCACCGATTCAAAAGACAGAAATAGGAAAATTGCTGACGTATCACGTGATATGGTGGCAATCAACTAGACATCGGAAAATGTGTCCCACTTTTGAATCTATCGAACGGAGTCTCACGGCTGCAACCACCTACGATTGATATGGGATGCTTTGGGCGATTCGCTCTTCTTGTCTCTTTCTCCGACTCACCCCTAGCCTCACCAAGTTACTGTGCACCGCTACACATTCAGCAATCCGCCACGCCCGATGAAAGGTGGTCCTTGTTTCCACTATTCCATTGCCTTAAACAATTCTTTACCGGGCGCATATCTAGCTGCATTTCGCGCTAATTGAGACACTTTTGGGAAGTCACCACCAGGACAGTAAGCAGCCCTTCTGATTATGCTTGAGATCCATAGACGGTGCAGCCCACGGTACGAACGGGACTTGGCCAAAAGATGTAGGAATTACATTTTAAAGAGCGTACTTGAACAGAGGGCTCTTTTCACCCATCTCATCCAGCTGTTGATCAGTATACCTTTGACGAATCTCGTCCTCGTCTAGCAAAGCGTTCCTTTGATTGAGTCTTTTCAACGCAATCTCCAGGATGATGGCCGCAACAATACCGGCCGATGCAAATCCAAATGACGTACCATACCCAGATGCGTACTTCGGTGCTTCTTTTTCCATGTAGATGTAACTACCAATCAAACCCCCGATATTCCCAACACAGACGAGAAACCCGATGCTGATAGCTCGTTTAGCCGGATCGGGGCAATTAGCAACGTTCCAGGCATTCACGCCAGGAAGTATGGGGTACATTCTGTGACATTGTTAGCACTTTGGATGCCGAGGGTAACCTTGAAAGACCATACCCAAAGGATGCCAAACAAACGGCAAAATAACATAATGCGATGTTGTACGTGATGTCTGCTCCTTTGGTGAAGAGGATGCTGAAGGCTACCACGAGGCACAGCTGCGGCGCGACAATAAAGGGCATACGCCATGAATATCGATCTGCAAAAATTGAAAATCCATATGCAGAAATAGCGCCAACCGCGTATGGAGGCATGGTCAGAAGTTGGGCATTGGCTGATGTAAAGCCCATGTTTTTGATGATCTGCGGCATGGTGAACTTCATAGCGTAATTCGGTACAGAGTTCGACCAATTGACAAATATCAGCAGGTAGACCTTCCAGTCGGTCAGAACTGAGAAAAGGGCTTTCTTGCTGAAATGATGCTCCTTGTAATCACTTGGCTTGGTAGCTCTCCGGGACTGCTGCCGAAGTTCCAGAAATCGGATTTCGTCAGGGTCGAGCCAACGAGCAGATAAGGACGGTGAGTCGATAAGAAGGAAGATACACGAAACCCCTAGCATGGTGGTAGCGATACCTTCGAGGATGAAAATCTAGTCCTCGAGCTCATTCATTAGATAAAGATGGAGAGCGCATTCGATGTGGGACTCACCCAGCGCCAACCTTCTAGCCCAGCAATACCATCCATCTTGGCAATGCCGAAGGCCAGAAGGCCAGAGAACGCGCCACCGGAGGCAGCGGATGTATAGAGCAAGGCAATTCTAGTTTGTGTCTCATTGGGCAAGTACCACTTCGAGATGATAAGGATGGCACCGGGGAGGAACCCAGCCCTAAGAAGCATTAGCGTCTTGAAATCTGTGATCAAACGGGTTGCAGCCTACTCAAAGAGACCGAGGAAGAATCGAATTGCGATCAGCCCCCCATACGTCTGCACAACTCCGTGGAGAGTCATGACCACCCCCCAGCATAGGACAATGGAGCCAATGTACAGAGACGGTCTTTTAAATAGATGAAGGACCATATTGCTTGGAACTTCAGCTAGCACAAACGGAATAAAAAAGATTGAGAGTGCCACGTTGTATTGAACGCCGGTCATCCCCAGACTATCAAGTAACCCTTCGATCTTGGCATTTCCAATGTTGGTCTTGTCGAGGTAGGCCATCAAATATAGCAAGACCAGCATGGGTATGAGTCTTAACTGCGCTCTTTGTGTAAGGCTCGTATTTTTCCCAAATATTTTAGAGCCTGGAAGACTTACATCAACCTTTCGAATCGTCTTCCGCTGTTGATCCTCAGAGAAACGTGCAAGAAAAGCCGCATCATCCGGATCCATCCCACTGGACTGATGCTCCTTGTGAGATACGGCTTCTTTCTCGGAAATTGCCTGGTCCATGTCAAATTGTTGCACAGAAGATAGGTGTGTGAGGATCTGAATAACGCGATAAAGCAACAAGTGCTGAGTGGTTTGTCTCCTGAAAAATGGGAGCGCTCGACCATCCAATTATTGGCTGCTGGGAAGTAAAAACTTTATAGATAGTTCTTTAGGATAGATCCACTTCCCCAGATTTTACAATTACTTCAGAAAGGCAAATTAAATCCGGGGTTTTGGGGTAGAAACCTGGAGAAGTGGACCAGCGGCGGGGAGGGGGTTGATGGGCGCAAGGAATCCGAGAGTCCGGGAATCCGGTGACGCGTACCTCACCCGGAAACCCGGATTCCTTCTTCGGCGCTGTCCTGTCACTTCTTCTTCGTGACTGTCACAAGAGGAATTCCGCAACACATTCAATGGAAAAAGATGATCAACAGCGGGGTAGGGGTAGCTCGGACTTATTCGCGCTTTAGTGAACGCGACGTCTGTTCCAATACCCGAATCCTCATATCGTCGATGCAGCGGCTGAGTAGTTGGGCCAGAGATATAAGTTGGCCGTCGTACCTCGTCAATGAATGGGGTTCCTTTTCCACTCATTCAATTCAACTCATACCCAGAAACCTCTGACATAAAATCACATCGCCACATCTCACACAAATCACCATGGGCTCATACACAGGGAATTCATTCGGCTTGGACCTCCGAGGCCTCACCCCTGCTCCCGTCACACCATTCACCAGGGAAGGCAAGGTTGACTTCGACGCGATACAGCGTCTTGGCTCATGGCTCGGCAGCATTGAAGGCGTGAAGGGCCTTGTAGTACTTGGCCATGCTGGAGAGGGCACATTCCTGACCCAGGATGAACAAGTCGCCGTCATCAAAGCATTTGTCAAATCCGTCAACGACAGAATCCCCATTATTGCCGGAATCACTGGTGAGGGCACCGAGGTTGCCGCCCTCGAAGCCAAGCGCGCCCGCGATGCTGGTGCTTCAGCGGGTCTTCTGTACCCATCACACGGCTGGCTACGATTCGGATATCAACCAGGGGCGCCACAGGATCGATACAAAGTCGTCTTTGAGTTCAGCGGCCTGCCTTTGATCTTGTTCCAGTACCCGGACGTCACCAAAGCAACATACAACCTCCAGACTCTGCTCGACATCTCGGCACAGCCTGGAGTGTTCGCCATGAAGAACGGTGTGCGGAACATGCGCCGGTGGGATACGGAGATCCCAGTCATCCGCCGTGAGCGGCCCGACCTGCAGGTTCTTACGTGTCACGACGAGTACCTCCTTCACACAGCCTTTGATGTAGACGGGATGCTCGTCGGATACGGAAATATTGCCCCAGAACCGCTCATTGAGCTCATCAAAGCCGGCAAGGCCAAGGATTACAAAAAGGCACGGGAAATCCATGACCAGCTGCTACCAGTCACTAAGGCTGTCTATCACCGTGGCTCTCACATGGAGGGGACTGTTGCTCTGAAGCATGCTCTGGTGGCAAGGGGAATTCTTGAACATGCCACAGTACGATCACCGCTGCTGCCCTTGGAGAAAGGAGCTGAGGGTGAGATCCATGAAGCCATCGCTGCTGCTTCTCTGTCACGTGTTGCATAGCAGCATTATTTTTGGCTGGAATTTATCCGTGACGTGAGGGAATAGGGGACTGGAATCTTAGCGCCAGTCAACACCAGATTCCTTAGGGTAGCTTCCCATTGCACATATTATCACTGGCTTTGGATTTTCTATAAACATACCATGGGTTGGAGAATAGCTTAGCTCCCTAGGGAACTGACGGCGCCCTGGGCTTTGGTTTTACGTATCACTACAGACATGGATATTACAAGTAGGCACAGAAAAATTCAAAAAAAGTCTTACGTCCTGATACACCTCGATTCTTCGAGATTCGCGGAAGTGCAGCGAGCGAAATGCAACCATCTTTCAGGGGAATCATGGAAGACGAGGGCAAAGGAGAGTCGCCAAAACATTCCACTTACAGATAGCCAGACAGTAGTTCAAATCTTTGCCTTAAAAGTGGTTGAGGTCGATCAATGCAATCCTGGTTTGCAGTATGGAGACATTTCTTGCTGAGCCGAGATTTCCGCTCCACAAAGGACTGGGCCCTTTCTTGAATTCTGTCGGGTGTTGGTGCTAATTCTCGGTTCGCAAGGCCCATGTGATTGTGTTGCAGACCAACACCTGCAGATGGGGTGGGGCCCGCAAAAGACGAGGTAATCAAGTAGCAGGGAAGGGAGTTGTTTGACTCTTCCCAAAACATATGCAGAAGGCATATACTGCAAGTCCTTTTCAAATCGTTTTACCGCCACAACCCACCTCACTCTGCCGCACAATGTCTTCAGTCCCTGACGCCATCGAAGCCATCAAACAGGTCTCGAGCAGCTTGGTTGTCTGCCCCGGGAACGAGCAGTACGATGAGCTCACGAAGTCATATTTTTCCGAGCTTGAGCGTGAGCTGAAGCCCGCATGCTTTTTGGTTCCTAGCTCTGCATCAGAGGTTTCGCGAATTCTGAAGACTCTGAGACCCTTTGCCGAGGGCATCAAGCTTGCCGTCTGTGGCTCTGGTCAGCAGGCGACGCCCGGGGTTGCCAATGTCAAACACGGCATCACTATCCACCTGCAGAACTTTCGTGGAGTCGAGCTCAACACAGAAAAGAAGACAGTGTCCGTAGCAGCCGGTGAGCGGTGGGGGAAGGTGTATGAGACTGTCGTGGCTGCAGGATTGGGTGTTGTCGGTAACCGGCACTCTTCTGGTGGCATTGGAGGAGATGTAGTTCAGGGTGAGTTCTGTCTTCTATCCATGGGATCACCACATTCATTACCGCGTTCTGACAACAACTTTGTGTGTTCAGGTGGGCTCTCGTACTACTCGTATGCTCGTGGCTTCGTCTGTGACAACGTAGTCAACTACAAGGTCGTTCTTTCCAGCGGCGAGATTGTCGACGCCAACGCTGAGACAAACAAGGACTTGTGGGTTGCGCTCAGAGGCGGGGCGAACAACTTCGGCATCGTCACCCGCGTCGACTTGACCGTCTTCGAGCAGGGCGAGATGTGGGGCGGCAAGGTGTTTTACTTCCAGCCCAGCATTTCCGCGCAGATCCAGAGCCTCGTCGCGTACCTGCAGGATCCAGCCCCCGACGCCGATGTGCATATTTGCATCAGCCTTGGCTACGCCCCGATGCTTGGCGATATCATGTGTATGAATGATGTCTTTTGTTTGAGACCGGAGGAGAACCCAAAGGTTTTGCAGCCGTTTGTCGACATGCAGCCGCAAATCGACCAGATGAGGACCCTTCGCGTAGGCTCGTTGAAGGATTTCACTGACGAGGGATTCACTGGCGCGGTTGCCAACAGGTGAGAGGTCGCCCCCTCAATGTCACTTGCGTGTGATCGTGAGTAAAAATAGCTGACAAAACGGACTAGGGTGGTAAAGATGTCTACCACTGTCAAGGCCAATATCGGCATGCTCGAGCATGCAGTAGAGATATTCAACGCGTCGCTTGGGGAGCTGAAAGGGGTGGTCGAGAATCTCCTCTTCTCACTCACCTTCGAACCACTGCCGGTTGCCCTGCTTGAGCAGTCAGCTGCGCGTGGCGAAAATTCCTTTGGGCTACAACCCGAGGATGGTCCGCTTGTAGTGTTGCTGTTGTATACGTCCTGGGATCGGTCTAGTGATGACGAGAAGGTCTTCGAGGTGAACAAGAAGGCCCTTGAGGTCATAGAACACGAGGCAGAGAAACGGAAGGTTGCTGCATCTTTCCGGTACTTGAACTACGCCTGTCCTCCCCAGGATCCCATAGCATCGTTCGGGGCTCAGAGTAACGCACGTCTGCGGGAGGTTAGTGCAAAGTATGACCCAGAGGCATTTTTTCAAACGGCGGGCGTGGGACCGTTCAAGTTTTCGAGATAGGGGGTGTCTGTTGAAAGCAACTTTTTGAGATGTGGAGTTTCAATGGCACATCGTGCTCTCGGAAGGCATCGTACGATTTCTTAGACAAAGCATTACCTGATCGAAGTCCGTATCGTGATTCCATTGTTTTTGTTTTGCCTCATACGGTATCCCGACCAACAAAAAGCAATGGGTAGTTCCGTTGGAGCCAAACCTCCGGATCCCTCGTTGAAGCCCACAGCATAATTGCCAATCTTAGGCCAAATCAACTCAAACATTCATGTTGTCTTTGAAAAGACATCCTAATACGGGCCTCCCTTTCAGGACGTCCACTCAACCCAGATCCTGCATCTATTCTAGGTAGGGATAAACAGGTAGTATTAATATATCTAAGCAGGTACTCTGAATTTCCAAGTCGATTATTTGTCTCACCTTACCCCGCACAGTGGAGGCACACACCAAGGCACAAAACGCGGCTAACCACACATATCCCCCCACGAGCGCATTTGCTCTGTTCCGATTTTCCGTGATCTCCTTTTTTCCGGATTCCGCGACGACACAGGCAACACGGGATTTACCAGGGACCAATTCGTCTAACTTGCTCGTTTTAAGAGACTTCGCTTCACATCGGTGGATGATGGATGGAGATCGACGTCTGCGATCTAGGGATAGGATCGCGCGTCACACTTCCGGTAATCCGACAACCGGCTCTCCAGATGACGAGACATCTCGGAAACGGTCCCACGCTTCACCCTCGGATATTGACGATTCCTTAATAGCGGGTAGGAAAGCCCCCAAGGTTAGCAGGGCATGTGATCGCTGCAAGACAAAGAAGTTGAGGTGCTCAGGTACAATTCCTTGTCGTACCTGCAGCACGAGAAGAACATCATGCACGTACAGTGCGGCGTATCGACGTGGACGACCCCCGACGCCTCAGGCCACGACGATAGATCCCGGGTCGGCTGGAAGTGTGCAGAGTAATGGAGTATTCGGGGCTTCGACTCCGCCACCCCCTCAAGTTCATGGGAAGCATATAGGCGAAACTACAAGGCTTGAGCCCTCGATTACGAACGAAGAAATTACGACAGACGGCCGACAGCCCATGTCCCGAGGATCTCCGGAGCTAGAACCGGCCGAGATGGAAGGGCAATACTTCGACTCTTCCTCGAGTCTGAGTTTTCTTCACCGTGCCTGGAAGAGGCTATTGTCGCAAAAGGCGACACCTCGCATTCTCAACGGCGAGGAGCAACATCAGAGCATTATCGCTGCAGGGGACAAACCCTTTGTGCGGCAAGGAGAAGTCGCAGGCACTTTGAGCCTTGACGAGAATGCCACAAAAGATCTTCTTCGGTTCTATTTCAACAACTGCGTGGTGACATATCGCTGTCTCCATCAAGGATACGTCGCGGAATGGCTCGACATAGTCTTGAAGAATGCGAGGTACAACACGCCTCTCTGGATCGATGTTGGACATGCTCGAGCAGCAATAGTTTTGACAACACTCGCTATTGCAAGTTTGAGAAGAACCAAGGTCGATGTCTCTTATGAAACCCACGCTAGGAATACAGAGGTCGAGACTTGCAACAGCGATACGTACTTTTGCACAGCTACTGATCTCACAAATGCCGAAATTGGACTCCCCACACTAGAGTCTGCTCAAGCACGCCTGTTGCAAGTACTCTATCTGCTCCAGACTTCACGGATGAACCAAGCATGGTATGTTTTTGGGAGCATTCTGCCCATCATGTCTGCTCTCGGGCTACACAGGAGATCTCGCAGAAATAGGACCTTAGCGGGTAATGGAGCGAAACCTCGCTTTGATTACATCGTTTCGCAATGCGGTAAACGAACCTTCTGGGTGGCATACACAATCGACAAATACCTCGCCGTTGTTCTTGGACGTCCGCGTTTCTATCACGAGGATGATTGCGACCAAGAGTTTCCTGATACCGTGAACGACGAAGACATGACATCTCAAGGCAAAGCGAACCACGAGCCGCAAGTTGACTGCCACGTCGACTCGGTCATCTGCCATGTCAAACTAGCACAACTTATTGAACGCACGACCAAGGAGGTTTACTCTCTTAAACCAATATCCACACATGAGCGACTGGAAGCCGCTCGCCGCTGTGGTGAGGCTCTCCATTCGTGGCGTGAATCACTACCGCCACATCTTGGCGCGGTTCGGCCGTTATCTCTCGCGCCCACGTTTTGCCGCCAGGCCACAGCACTTACACTTGCTTACTGTCATGCTATCATGCATGCTAATCGGCCTTTCCTCCTAGGAGCCGACAGTACTTTGCCGGCGGAAGGAGACGGGACGACACCGCTTGGCGACAGTGTTGAGGAGTGCCTGAGCGCGGCACGCACAGCTCTCGAGACGGTTGATAGCATGTCGCGGGATAGCTCACTTTTCTATGCGCTCTGGTGGACGCCATACGTAACATTTTGCGCCCTCGCTGTGGTCTACGTCTGGGAAATTCAGAACAGGCAGAGTCACGCCGCAGCGGACCTGCTCAAACTTGCTGAGCGGTGCCATAGCCACCTCGAATTGGCAACCGCAACTGACAGCCCAAGCCGTCGGTATGGGATAATCCTCAAGGAGCTCCAGCGAGAAGCCAACTATCGTTCCACACTGTCACAGAGCGAACAGCCAGGTCGACCCGAGAGGAACCCAAGTGCGACCAATATTCAGGGTATCTCTGTTGCTGATCCGATGAATGCTTCTCTTATGACAGCGGATGAGGTAGAAATTAGCCAGTCTTCGTTGGCAGACCCGTCGCTTGAGGTTATGGGAATTGCAGGACAATCAAGGCTTCTGGAAGCTTGGCAGACTACAGACTGGCTAGATCTTGACTCATCTGCTTTCGGTCCCTTTCCGGACTTTGAGGATTTATCAGTCTTTTGGAATTCAGAGGAGTCTTGAAAGAGATCCTGCAAATATCCCGCAAACATTTGATCATTAGTCTGGGAGAAGTGGTATCTAGGTACTGAAACCCAGAGTGTGGGACAGGCCTATGGTATGTCGATTGACAAATGCATATTCTACAACTGCCATCCAGTCTAGTGGCTCAAGCCCTTCTCTCTCGCGCTCTTCACGTCCTTCCAGTACCTCTCCGCCGTCATCTCCCGCAACTTTCTCCCCCACCTGACCATGCCAAACAGGCTCGCGTTCCATACAAACCCTATCACCGCAACCGTGATGTACGTGTTCTGGTACCCCGTAGCCTCGAGCCAGGGCGTAATGGCGTAGTTGATGGCGAAACTGAGAGTGTTGCGGATGAGCACGCACGTGACAACCATGCCGCCGGAAAGCTCGCGGTACGACGAGATGGCGTAGTTAAGGGCGGCAGAGACACACAGCGCGTTGCTGTTGGCGAGCAGGAACTGGCTGAACACGAGCCCAAACCAGTGGATATGGTGAACGACCCCGACGCCGTATAGGACCAGGGAGAATGGAACGAAAACCATGGACGCCACAAAGAGGTATAGGGTATGCTCGGGCTCCGAGATGCCGTTGTTGCGTCGTGCGAGGCGCACCGTTAGAATGCGGCCCACTTTGCCTGAGTAGTATCCTCTGCAAACAAGAGGTTATGAGTTTAATGCACAAGTGCGAGACAAATATCGACAGATATGATGATGGAGCAAATGGGTCACTTACCCGGTTATGGTACCAATAACGCCAGCAGCATAGGCTCCAGACACTCCCGTCGTGGACCACCCATACATGGTTGTATACACTGTCCCGGCGGTTGCGTTCTGGACGCCAGACCATACGAGGCTGTTGGCTCCCCACATTAGACCTGCATACACGACGGCAGGGTACGTAAAGCCTTTGAAAGGAGCAATAGCGATGTCTAGAACACGGTTCGGTCGGGGTTTGTCCTTCAGGCTCAGCTTCTGCCAGTAGGTCTTCTTGGGTTTGATGACTGCGCCCTCTTCAATATCAGTGTTTGATGGCATTTGTGGAATTGGGCTTGCATCAAAGAGCTTGTTTGTTGTTGTAGTCTCTCCATCGCTGATGTTGTTGGATTTCTCTTGAGCAGATTTGGAAGTCGGCTCCTTCGCATCAGCTACAGAATGTTCCACGTGTTTGCGGTCATAGTTAGTCTCCTCCATGAACAGGAAGCAATATACAAGTGCGATCCCGTTGAAGATCGCACACCACCACTATTCGGCAAAGATCAGATTGAATTTACACTACACAGCCAAGGTTGGAGGCTATGCTTACCAGAGTCCACTCCCACCCCATACCGCTATTGATGAATCCGGAGATCATCGGAGCAAGCTTCCCAGTCAGAGCGAGGGACCATCCGTACCAGGCCATGTACTTCGGTCGTTCGTGCGTGAACCACTGTCATCCCAAAATCAGTTATGACCGAGACTCTACGTGATCTTTTAGGGCGGGCTTTACAATATCCGTAACCGAGATCTCGCAGAGCGACTCCACTGGCGAGCCAAATAAACCAAGAAGAATTCGGCTTATCTGGTAAGTTGAGGCCGTTGTGCATAACGGCGCTGTGGCCATGATGATGATGTTTGCAACAAGGGAAAACAAATAAGCCGGTCGCTTGCCATATTGCAGAGCCAACGGTTGCCATAGTATGCAGCCCCAGCCGTAAAAGAGAAACTGTCACAAGGCGTTGGCATTCGTTAGCTCTCTGGAGGCCCGGACGGTTGGTAGACATGGACCATTTGCGGTGCCGACTCGACATACCATGATACCAGTGCCATTGTTAAGGTCGGTCAGCGTTAGACCAGTCGCCTTTCGTATTGGGGTAACGACAGAGTACACGGCGCTCGAGGGGAGGGCCAATAGAACGGTGTAAACGACGACGCAGGAGGTGGCGAGGAGCTTCCGCCGGAATGACCAGTTGAGGGGGTCGTCCGGGTCGTCACTGGGTCTTGGAATGAGAACGATGTCGCTCACATCTTTTCCATCCGCGTGTTTCATCGTCATTGTCCCCTCCAGGTCGACCAAATGGACCGTACCCGGAGGCAAGGAGTGTGCGGTCGTAGCATCGCCAAGACCAGTGTTTTGTGCCATTCTGTAGTATGAGACCTCTTCGATTTTGGACGTGTAACTGCAGGGAAAACAAAAACAAGGGAAGGTGTCAGTCGCACCAATTGTCAGGCATTCTTTTCTCCAGTTTATCTATTTATCGTTCTTCGGCTCCCATATGCTACTTCTGTCAGATCTCAAGTGAGCAATGACGAGTGCCCCGCACTGCACCGCATTCCATGTTCACACCCCTGACGATAGAGCGAGCATCCCTATCAAGACCGCGCTGGCCGTCATGCCTATCTTGATAACCGGCATACAATGAGGACTCGGGATTGGTCGGACTGGTGCGTGCCCAGGCTTGAATGTAAACACATTGAGGGATAGGTTCCAGAGGAAAAGAAAAGCATTGGGTGTAGCAAGTATGATTAATTACGAGCATTGAATGAAGTAGCACCATGGAAGAACCCATGATGGAGTGTGCCGGCTGGCCATGAAAATGGCCTTTTAAGATGACGGTTTCGCGGCCGATGTTTTGACCTTGGTGGTTGAATGGCTGACCTCCAAGGTTCAAGCCTTTATGTGCCTTTACGTCAACAAGATAAGTTAAGTCAAGTAAAGCGATCTAGTGATTCAAGTTCTAGCATGGGTTTAGCCTATTAGCCTTAATAGTAGGTTTATGTTTAGTATGTATGCTCCAAATCTCTTTTCTTACCTACTTTCAATGCTTTTTAAAAACTATCTAGATATTGCCTGTGTGTAGCGTGCTGTAGACTGTTGGGTTCTTCACCGGGTATAGCATCACATTGCCGATAACGACAATGACGACGACGATAATAACACAGCGACCGAAATAGTAATCTTGGTCTTGCATCCCTAGAAGGTCCCCCACGGCAAGAAGGAAAGAACCGTCTCATCCGTGTCCGCGCGGCGCGCAGCATCCCGGCCGAAACTTTCCAACACCTCCTTCGTCTCCCGATCCGGGCGCCACTCCCCTTCGACATGAAGGTACCATCGCCACGTCGCATCTCCCTTGGCGAATCTCTCGCCCCAGTCGCCGCCCAGATTCTTACCCGGCGCCGCCACCATCAACACAAAAGGCCAATTCTCGGCATTCTTGTACTCAACCTCGAGCGATGCCACTTCCAGACTCGGCAGACGGGCACAAGCGCGCGCGAAGCTGGAGAGAAGGGGATTCAATTCCGCGTCGGCTGGTGTGTTCCGCGGCTGTCGCACATCACCATCATCATCACCACCGTCGTCATCATCTTGGTCATGGCCCATGTGGTCCTCATAGAACACCAGCGCGTCCTCCAGCTCCTGTTCTGTGGCGCCGTACCCCGGCGGCATCTGGCTGCTTATCTCGGCCATGGGCTCGTCGCTGTCGTGCGCACCATCCTCGAACCCAAAATACCACTTCCCATTCGGCCCCCGCATGTCAACTTTGATGTTCATCACGCGCAGCTTGTCCCACGCGCCCGGGCCCCCTTGCGAAGAATCGAAGAATGAGGCATGGACGGGGCCCTCGTAGTCCAGCTTCTCGCACCCCCGCGAGAGCCGCTGCACCGCCCTCCCTACTAGGTCCTGGTCGTCGCTCGCGCGCAACAGGTTTGGGAGGCTCTCGTTTTCCCCGGCTTGAGGAGACATGATGGCGCACCCAAAGTCCGTGACTGAAGGGGCGACGATGGGGGTGTCGTCGCCGGACTCCTCCAGGACGGCGCGCACGAGCGCCGAGCGCCACTGAAGATCCATCGCGTAGTAGCGGCCCCACAGCTTGGTCTCGTTCCAGCCTAGCTGCCAGTCGATGTGCTCGGCGTGCACCATCCTGGAGGTGAGCGCCGTAACGGCGGCTGGGTGCCACGGGGTACTGCTGCCGTGGCGGATGATAAATCTTCTGACGCATGGGAGGGGAGGTAAGCTGCTCCCCTTGTTGAAGAGGTTGAGGAGGGAGAAGCGGTAGTTGGGCTCGGTGCTCTGGTCTGTGCCCGCAGGCGAGCAGACGTCCGAGATTTCCAGATCCACGCACGGTTTGTCGCCGCACCACTTGGCTAGCAGATTGAAGATGTGCTCGAGTTCCGTGGTCACGGAGGCCTCGCTGACCGCGCGGTCGTCATCATTTGCGTATTCGTCATCTTGTTGTCTTTGTCCATTTTGAGGGAGCACGAGGCTGATGCTCAGGGACTCAAGAGCTTGGCCTCGAGCGGGGTACCTGCCGAACATTCGCTCCAAGTCTGCGATTTCCGTGCTCGTGATGTGAAACATTCGGAAGGTTAGGCTTTCCACGGCTGCCTGGAATCTCCTTGAGAGTGCCGCGACTGGGGGTCGAGCAAGAGGGAGCGTCTTGACTTTCCATGGTTTCACATACTCGGCCCCAACCCGAACACCGACATATGAGACGATGCGATTGATGGTTTCTTGGGGGAGACGGTCCATGATTACCAGAGAGTTGATAGGACACGCATGAGGTGCAGAGTATTTCCAGAGGTAAGACGGGGAACGTATACCGAGGTTTGTTGTTGATTGGTGGAAATTGGTGCTGCTGGCCTTTATCGCTTTTGTAGCTTGGTCCCTTCCCCTGCTAGGCTGTGTGTACCTCTATACGTGGATATGCGATATTCAATGCGTGGTCCTCAAAGTACTTGGGTACCTATGGTTATATCTCATCATTTAGTAGTGTCCCTCTTCAGCACAGCCTTTTTGACAAAGTAAAACATAATTACACTAGATTTAGATACAAGGAATGTTTGGTTATCAAATAACAGGCCAAGATATGCCTGAGAAGACCTGCCCCTCGCCCCGGCTTTCTCTCCACAGACTCTGCCCGAAGTTAGGTAAAATATCTCACAGTAAAAGGGATTCCTCCATGAGACAGGCTTACAATTCTTGTGATACGGTCCCCCCTGCTGCTTTCGTAATGAGCTAGATCTATTCAGGCTGCGTCGCACCGACAGCCTCAGAGGTCCCGACCAGTACCTGGTCGGCCAGCCTTGCGGTACCTTTTCTAACTACTGGGCTGCTGTGGAATCGTCCGTATCCACCTCCCGAACTGGGAGTTATGATCAATGGAGGGGCTCCACAATGTTCAATGTCATTTTCCTTGTGCTGGAGCATGCGACCCTGAAATCCTGTAGGACGTCAGTGTAGTTCGTCGAAGGCGCTTTATTGCGGAATGCACTTGGTTGCCGACGCTTCTTGGACAGTATTGCCGGTCAGTGTTTAGAGACAGTGTGGAAGGATAAAGAAAAGACGGGTAGGTCGAGTAATGAACTTTATCATTTATCGGCAGCAGCCGCCTTCCTTTCTTTGACAGATTATCGATCCCACTATAAATCAACCGGCTGGAACTGTTCGGTACTGAGCTTTCCGAGTCCTCACTGCCCATTGCCCAAATCTTGTTTGCAAGAGAAATATTCACTCAAACTGCAACTTACAGTACTATCCCAACATGCCCAACATGGCCGGAAGTCCTCATGTAGCAGGCCCTGAGTGGGCATACCTCGCTCCGCGCACCAGAAGCCTCGGTTTGCCCACCGATTTGGACTCGCTGTTCGTTAACGTCATCGTCCAGCGACAGCTTTCTGAGCCGGATACGGAAACTAAGGTTTTCAACCTCCAGGCCCTCGTCACCAAACAAGGCCGGCAGTATGGACCTCACGACGTAACTCGATTCAGCTTTGCTAAGATGCGAGAGCTGACAGGAATTGATGGTCTCGAGCTCTTCTTCTGCGAAGGTTCCAAGCCCGGTGTGGCGATACCCAACGAGCATTCATTCCAAAGACTACTCTTGGCCGTCCGTCATCTCGGCCCCGCCACTCCACAATCGCCGAGTGAGCGCATCTATGCTCCACCTGTCCTAAGGTTCTTTGCCCGGCCCAGGGCCCCGCCCGGACCACAGGTGGATGTAGTGGAAGTTTTGTTTCTACTTTTTATTGTCATTGTCTTAATAGTACTGTTCGCTCTGTGGCCTGTGGGATTTGTTTGTCTCATAGTTATCTGCTCACTGTTTACCCCGCCCAATGCGGTAAATAAGAATGGAAAGAGATGACACCTATTGCGGCGCGAAAAAAACAAGATAAACAAACAAGATAAACAAACAAGATAAACAAAGCGATAGGTGTTGAACGGAAAGACCCTACCTAACCCGTACTTCTAAGCGCCACCATGCACTATAAATATTTCATTTGTCTTTTGTTTCTAGCTTTCTACTATACATAGAAGATAGACAAGCCTACAATGTTCACTTCTGACCTACTGGTGCCGTTTTCTGTTCCACAAGAGGGCCTTCTAGTGACCGCTGTTTTATTCAATGCATGGGCTATTTTCCCTCAATTTAAAAAGGATTTAATATTCGCCCTTAAGCTAAATATACATAGTGAGATCTCCAAAATAAAATAATATACCGCCTACACTAGTGCAGTAGCTAGCATCTTAACCCTATTCATCAACATATTTATCTACCTACTGCCGGCCCGACATTGTAACTGCTTACCCTAAAAGCTTACAAAAAGGCATAATAAAGAAAACGGATATTCGTACAACAGAAAATGGATGCTGTATAATAAAATAATATTTTTTATTAGTTTTATAAGTAATTTATTATTATAAAAACTAAAAGTTAATATTATAATATCTTTAAATAATTCTTTACTAATATACTTTAGGGTTAGGGTTATAAAAAATTATTAATATATTTTTATTTTAATTATAAAAAATAATTTTATTATTTTTTAAACTATTATAAATAAATTACTACTAGGAGTAAAAATATAAAAATAATACTAATAAATAGTGTAAATTTTAAATAATATTATAAAGTATAAGTTTCAACTTGGAGAAAAATCTTAATTAAATTTAAATTTAAAATAAAGAATTATTAAGGTTAAAAAAAATTATTTTAATTAGTAATTATACTAATTATTTATTAAATATTATTATATAAGTTTTTAAATTATATAATAATACTAAATATTAGTAGAAGATATTATATATAGTAAAAGTATTATAATATTTATAATCTTTAGTAGAAATAATTATATATTTAGTCTATATAGACTTGTTGTATAGTATCCATTTTCTGTTGTACGAATATCCGTTTTCATAATAAAAGCTATGTGCACCATTTGATAATCCTGCTTTAGCTCTAGGCCTGTTGTTTACTGCATGAGATTTGTAACTCTGAATAAGTCGCAAAGTTTCGACGCAATTGTAGACACTGCGAGGTAGGTTTGGATCACGAAATTGGCATCAAAGAATTAATGTGGTTATGATCATTTTTGCAAGAGCACTTACTACCTAGTTCTATGACTGTGACAGACTTTATGTCTTTTGGAAACAACGCCGTTGTTGCCACAAGTTGATTGTGAAGCATTGTTGATTTACGATTCTAGTTGCTAACTAAGAGAAGAAAAGGAGGGAGGGAAGAACAGCTACGAAATAGCCTCTGAGTGGTTTCAAGGCTTTGGCTGACAAAATACGCAGTGTGAATAGGCCCAGTGTAACGGAATGGGTGTTACATACTGCCAAATAGTCGATCTGTTAAAGACTATTAGTGTCTCTTGGCAGAGCAGTGGAATTCGTTAGCAGTAAGTAATTGAGAATGCTATTATTATATTATGTAGTATGCATAAAAAAGCCTTGGTGAATACTTCTTACTCAAGCTCTATCTTCACTTGACAATGGAACTTTTACCTTTATTGTGATGAGAAGATAATGGGAGACTCGAGATGTGTTATAAGACCCGTACCGTCACAAGATGAATAACACTTTTTGATGAGATTAAGGGTTTCTCTTTTTACTAGCAGGAAAGCCAAAGGGAAAGGTGGACTAGGGTAGTCACGTACTAAAATAACAAATTAAACAATTTAATCTACTGCAGAAACCCACCAAATTATGCTAGGAGGTTTGTTCGATCAGTTAGGGTTATCAAAATATGATCTCGAAGGTGTTGCCGCGAGGATCCACTATTTCTCCCCAAAACATGATATGAGAGATTTGCTGTTCAAAAAGCTTTCTATCCTCAGCGAAAGCGTCGGGAAAGTGGCTGGAAAAGTCATCAAATCGATCCCTCCATTCAAGAAGTGTGGTCAAAGTTGGCTCCTGAAGGAGCTCCGTAACGAAGAACATCTGGGACTTGCCAAGCCAGACCAATGCCCCGCGCATCAACATCACACGCCAGTCTGGGGGAAGCGCAGGGTCCTTGTCAAGGTGCAAAATCTCGCAGATGGAGTGAAAACCGAATTTCCGAAGAACTTGCATGCCATCTGCGTGTCTCCACAAGCGGCTGGCACCTAGCCGGCCATACAGGAGGATAAGAAAGTTTTGAATGGACGCATGGACCGCCACCATTTCCCGCTTTTCAATTTCATGTAGTTGTAGCCATCGTTCGCCTTCTTCAAGTCCTTCGTGCTCCCGCAACCAGCCGACTAGCTGGGCCCTGACGCTAAGCAACTTGGCCGAAGCTTCATCGATGAGCGCCTCGACACTCAACGTTCCCTGCGGCTTGTACACGCCGGGCCCATAAAGAATTTTGTAAAGGAGCTCTGCAAGTCCAATAAAGCCGTCACTGTACTTCCCGATTCCCTCCACAACCTCCTGTATCACTGCGCAAGCGACAGCTTTGTCAAAGAGGTTCGCTTGGTCAATTTCGGGGAGGGCAGAAATGCGCTCCGCGTGATTTGCCTTGATGATTTGAAGCAAACCTGCAATCTGTGGAATGTTACCCATGTCTTTATCCTTTGTGAAGTGGTGATGCTCGTACAACTGGGCCAGAGCCTCCCGGTCACCGTTCAGGGCCTCCTTCCTAGACTCAAAGTCAGGTTCATCGAGCTCTTCTTCCCCATAGAAAGCAGGGTCCCATTCCGTGACGAATGTGTGGATGAGGCCCTTTACCTCATTGAAGATGTCCTGCGAGATGACGGTGGCGGTTAAGCTAGACATTTTGATGAATATTGGAGAAACGATGCTTTATGGTATTCCGAGTCCAGCTTTGTTGATAAGTGTGTATGTTGGAGTTTGATGATGGATGTCGAACGAATTGTTTAAATGGTGATATAGCCATACTTGACCACTCTATATATATGAATTTGAACGCGCAAGGCGATGGCAGAAATGCAATGGTGAATAAGTGTGCCAAAGCGTTCAAATGCTAATGCAGACAATTGAATTGTATAAATTTCACTATAATGATCATTGTTGCTAAGCAGCCCAAAGGAAAACCTTGTTTCCCCCCGTAAGTGATTATTCGCAAATGGAGCATGTGTTAAAACCATGTTCTTTGTTGTGAAATTGACAGGCCTCCTTTGTTCTTGAAGCAGTCGTGCGATCATAATTCTCGGGGCTTGTACTCATGTATACTACTGCCCAGATGGTTTTTTGGGGGGGTCTTCGATGGGTGTGGGGAGAGGACGGTTACCTATGACCACCTCTTTGATCTTCCTTTATGAATAGGTATGCTAAAGTTTGAGCAGCTGTAGTTGTCTTCGGCCTCTGCTTTTCCACATATGTCAATTATCTAATGTCGTCGCGCACACATCAAATGTATGGGTTGACACCCATGCCTCCAAATTCAAGTTGATAAGGTTAATAATGATCCGGACAAGTCAGTCTCTATCTAATGTGCCCATGTAATTCTCAGTCAGTCAACAGGCAAACAGCTATTTAGGATTAAGCAATCCACATAACAACCAACTTTTACATGTGTAGCACATAAAGATAGCTAACCAACACTAATTAGGTAAACAGAGATTCACACACTGAATTAGAGGGGTGGGGGGCGTACAATCCTGGAAGTTGAGCGATTGACAGTCTAGCCGCCGGAAGACTGAAGACGCGTTACCCTCAGGAGCGATTGCAATCTCCTCGGCGCGTGCGGGCGGTGGTCTGTTGAGGACGGCGCCATCGTTTGCTTCCTTCCGGATTGCAAAGCTCGAGGGTCATCTCCCCAAGAGGCTATGGCGGCCTTGACTGCTTTGGTGTAGATGATCTCTTTTTGAGTCCGTATAAGTGGTTTCGTCTTTAATCTGGTATATCCTCCTATAGAGTAATATATGGTCCCTTTATACAGTGGTAAATACTTAAATACCTAGTATTTAATAGTATATAATATTAATAATAGTAGGTATAAAATATAGTAGTTTTAGCTAAATATAGTTAGCCTTATAATAGCTATATAGATAAGGCTAGTAAGACTAGCTTTCCGCAGCACTATAAACTAGATTTATTAATATAAGTAGCTTAAGGCTAGCTTGGGTAATTAGTTATATAGTAAAAGTATACTAGCCTTAATATAATTCCTTTATAAAATAAGTTTAAAGCTAATACTTCCTTTTCTAATAATCCATATCCCTATATATATATATACCCTATATAAGTATAAACTACTAAAAAAACCCTTATTATAGTAAGCCTATACCCTAATTAGTATTTAAGTATAGCTTTTAATTTTAATAAACTACTTAAAATAAGCTAGAAATTTACTAATACTTATCTATAAGACTTCTTTTAAAAAAGCTTATTACTATTAATGTAGTAACTAACTGCTTAGTTAGACGGGTTTTAAGGGTATTTCGAGTATTTTAGCGCCCTTAGCTTAAATTACTACCTAAAATATTACTATTTAAGTAGAATTAATTATTATTTACTCTTATCTTTTTACTATTATATATATAAAAGCCTTTCTAATATTAATTAGTAATTATAAAATATTATAAGTAATTCCTAATAATAAGGTTAAAAAGATAAACCTTTATTATTATTATTAATAATAACCTATAACCCTTACTACTTACTATCCCTATAAAAGCTATCCTATTATAATTATATTACTTCTATTAATAGGTAATATTTATATTAAGTTTAATACCTTAAGTACCCTTAAAGCTTAAAATTAAAAATTAATTATTAGATTATTACTAATTATTCTTTTTAAGCCTATTTATTATAATATTCTTTAAAGAAGATATTATTACTTATTTTTAGCCTATTTCTCTTAAATAAGTATATTTATATAATAAAGGTTAGTATTCTAATAATATACTTTACTATATAATTATTATTATATATTTTTTTTTAA
>JBBWSL010000290.1:0-21548 GCA_038088545.1 Diaporthe humulicola | reverse complement strand
AAAAGGTAATAACTATATTAGGTAAAATTAATTAATAGGTAAATAAGTATTATAATAGTTATATTTTTATTATTATTATAATATTTAAAATAATATAATAGAATAGGAATATATATAATAGAGGAAGGGCTAAATTATAGTATAATTAGTAGGAAGGTAAGTTATTTATAAATAAAGTTATATAGCTTATATAGGGTAAAATAGGGTAAGGGGTAGCTGCCTAAAGTAGTGTAAGCTAATTGATATTTTAATTTTTTGGATATTTATTGCTTTAGACCGCCCTAGATATCTCCCACAAACTATGGCGCCCTCGTCCCATTGTCACTCTCACTTGTGTCGCGGCATTTGTTCTATGTATTGCAAATGACGTTTCACCATCCTGCTGAGATCAAAAAGCTCACCGACAAGAAACGAGCCATGTGGGAGCAACAACGCTGGATTCGAAGAGGCCCTCATCACATTTTTATCTCATGGAATTTTACAACACCTCCAGAGCACAACCTCCCAGGTGTCCGGGTGGACTCCACAGACACAGCTTCATTCAATATGCCTAACGAAGTACTCAATGGACAAGGAACACTTTTCTGTAATACGGAGTGTTGCACGGTGCAGCTGACAAAGAAACCTCGTTTATCGCACAGCCGTAGACAATATATTCGAACCGGCCAGACACTTAATTCCGTAGTCAACACGGTCTCGACCAAATTACTTGACATCGCGACCCGGTAGATCCCGTACTTGCTGGCCCCAAGATGCTGCCGATTTCAAGTCCCCCCCCCCCTTTCTCCTCTCTTTTTTTCCGGCACATGACATTTCCCAGCGGTTCTCAAGTCATTGACAGTCGGTGCCAGATTTGCCGAATCTTCCATCACCATATTCAGGCTGACTAGTACAGCTCTACAGCATCGAAAATGAAGTTAGCGCTCAGCCAAGTTGCATCACCTGAGCCGCCGACACTGATGGTCAGCGTGTTTGCCCCCGCTTTCAGAGCACTGGCTGGGACGGCCCAAGTATACTGTTCGTTGTAGCCATGATAAGCACCACGGGTCACTCCACGAGAGTCAATGAGTTTCTACGCATACACCCAGTCAATAAATACGTGTCAAGTTGCAAAACATAATATGACAGGGACTCACCGGTGCACCTGGGTCCTTTCCGGTCCAGCTTCCAATTTTGGGGATGGGACGACCTCCCTTGAAAGACAGCGTTGTCCCGATATGCAGTGTCAGCTCTTTAACCTGGGATGCTTCCAGGTTGAAGTTTATTGTGGCAGGGCTGCCCTGTTTTGACCAGATTGCCATTGGGAAATCCTTCGCAGTGGAGGATCCAACGGTATAAGTCCCGCTCCACGATAACATCCGGGTGTCAGAGGGGTGCATGCGAGTGATCTTGTCGCCATTTTTCAGCTCAAAGGGCTCGCCGTCGAACTCGCCGATGCGGAAAATCGGGCTACGCTGGGCGTCCTTGGAGGATATATCCTTCGTCGCGGTTCCACCAGCAGTGACTGTGACAGAATCTGACGACACCTCATACTCGCCCTTATAGAGCTTCATGGTGTAAGTTCCGGGCTTCATCAAGGGCGATTTGTAGGCGCCAGTGGCCGAATCGGCATAGGTCCAGTACTGGGCTTGGTTGTTGTACCAATGCACGACGCTTTTGAAGCTCGATGGGACACCAGATGCAGTGCCTGAGACAGAACCTCGCTGACTAGAGGGTACATAGCCCTTGATGTTCAGACTGCCGAAGAAAGAAGTGTCCAGGCTTACAGAAGGCGTGCCGCCATTGCTTGAAGAGGCCAAAATGTCAGTGAAATCTCATTGTCATGTTTTCTGTTCGCACATGGCCTCACATACGTAAAGGTCATCGCGTACGGCCCCATGAGACCGAGTCTCCAGGGCTCGGTACGCACGTGGCCGCTATTCATGTACCAGTAGAGCTCTTGTTCATCGTCAGATGTTTGACCGTTGATATCCCTCATGAAGGGCCCGCCTGAGGACGTCTCGTAGGCAACACCAGGCATGATCATGCAGAGCGCCACATTCTAGACCATTGATCAGTATACTGAGACTTCAGAATCATCCAAGGTAAGATCACTCACACTTCCGGAGACACAATGAACGGGATCATCAATGAATCTATCGGACGTGTACATTTTACATCTGGTCTCGCCGTTGGAACACTTGAAGGTGTCCTTGCCCTCGAAAGCCGTGCAGCCTCGCGTGTCACCAACGTTGCCGTGGACGCCAGTCGGCAGCAGATTCGTCCGCAGGCGGGCAAGCCAGCGAAGCTCACCGGGGTCGACCTCCCCGGTAATATAGGTTCCCATGTAAATTGTTGGATCGCCATTTTTCGCCACGTAGTATTGCGTTACAGGGTTGCCGCTTGACGCGACCGTGATCTTGATGTACCCATTAACGGTCTCGCCAGTGACGGTCGAAGAGCCCAGCCCAGAGTTGATCGCGGTGTTCTTGGAAGTGCCCTGGTACTCGACTCCTTTGTACTTCAAGCTGGTAATGTCTCCAGTGGATCTTGAGATTGTTAGACTTCCACTCATTCGAGGTCTGAGATGTTGACGCACTTGGAAACTACGTAAACAAGGTCACCGCCGGTGTCGATGGTGTACGAGCTGCTACCAGAGGTGAGCCCAAATGCAGCCAGCGTACCTCGGCTGAGAGCAGCCACGGCGGCCAGAACAAATGGTAACGTGATCATAATGAGGTAGATTTGCCCAAGGCTTCCCAATGTAGTTTGACAATGGAGACGAGGCTGACTCCTGTAATCATTACCAAGACTCACTAATCACTTGGCAAGACCTCCTCCTTTATATACACAATTTTTCAACTCGCCTGGTCGCCAAAATCTCCCGCGAAACATGAGGATATAGTTCAGCGGAACTCTACGCTCCGTAGCTCGAGCTACTCAAAATCTACCTAACCTTTCGCGTTGGGGTACGGTCTGCAGCGGCTGAATCAATGTAGTTGCCAACACTCGGAATGGCAATTCGATTGATACCCCGAAATGAGCAAACAAGTACCGAATGTTACTTTGATGCATTATGATGTGTTTTGGCACTTGCAGGATATCAACATTTTCAGATAAGAATGGCTAAAGTAGCTCTACTTGGAATGGGAAGCCTCCAAGCACTTGAGCATTGCGGTCAAACCAGCCGGATTTGGATTTTGAGTTGCAGGGCATACTGTGGGAGAGACAAAAAGGGAACTTTTCTAGAATTTAAATCTTCACGTTCGTTCAGTGCACACTGAAGTTCAACCTTCCCTTGTCGGGGTCAACAACCCCACGAGAGGCACGTAGCCTGGACTAACCTTGCAACACAAATCGGAGCAATGTGTTTGAGGTGGCATGCCAATTAAACTCGGAAAACAGTCCCGAAATGATTAGGAACGTCCCCGCCAATACGATTCAATCGAGTGTAACACCAACTCATTCTTCTTGTTCAGCAGGAGGCAGTTGATCAACCTCGGGTCTCGGGTTGGCGTATACCCGAGGGCTGTAAACTTGATTGCATAGTCTACTGTACATGTAATTATGCAGCTTTTGATGAGCCCCGCAACATGGCTAGTCTTTCTTCCACCGTCCTCGGGATACACATTGTATTCCTGACATGACTTGTTGAGATTTGCTTGAGCAGAGGTTGGACTGAGAAGCGAATGCTTGCTTCCTGAAGAATACCAGGAGTGATGAAACCGGTACCTACCCATCACCTATCCATCACCTATCCATCGAATGCAGTATTCATAAAAAGGGACACAAATTAACATTGTGTTGTTTGATGCATCTTGCTGGTGCGATTGGCCTCAACCTTGCGACAGGAAGATTAGCAATGCCCAAGAAGTTATCTTGAGTAGGATGTGGCTCTGTGCGGTCAAGAGACTAATATGTCAGGTGAGCATTTGCTGCCGGTAACGACAGCCAATATGCATCACAGATATTGATCCATGGAGCAGTGTGAAACGAGCCCATGGTGTAGTCTTTGTATAAATGCACGCTGGGCCCCAAATGAACTGCATTGCATACCTAATGTCCTCCCTGAGCATCACCATGAGACGCTGGCAGCTCCCAGCCACACGAAGAGCAGGTCCTCGTAAATCCGACGAGAAATTGCAATAAACAATGATTGATCTATGATAGCGAAAAAGGGCTGACTACATGCATTATTCGTCCAAGGTAGACTCTTGATGGTGTGTGGTCAACTGGTGACAACGCCGACAAGCTCTGTGGGGGGGGGCCAGGTCTTGCAGGCCAGAAGGGTTAGGGCTGGCGCGTTACGGCGAGGAGTGACATCACCAGGGACAGGGAGGCGCGACTTCCAGAACCAGGCAAGAGACCCTGACATTCTGAGATTGACCAGAAAATCACGACGGGCAGAGCAGCAATCCACCATGTGCACGCCAGTACGTACTGGATAGTACGAAAGCCAACATCAAATCCGTGGACCAAGCTTCCTCGACTTCGCGGTCTTGATCCAGGAAGCCGGACCAACCGACACTCCTGACAGGTTGTTTTGCCCATTCGTTTCCCGGAAATTTCGCGTGCTAATACTTGTCCCAGATGCCCAAGTACCCAATCGTGCTCGCCCATGGCCTTCTGGGCTTCGCAGAGCTGAAGCTCGCTGGTTCTCTCATTCCACCGATTCATTACTGGCATGGCATCAAAGAGGCCCTGACCAAGAATGGTGCCGAGGTCATCACGGCCACAGTCCCGCCAACCGGGAGCATCGAGGAGCGCTCCGCAAAGCTTCGGGATCACATCCTCCAGGAATCCCATGGGCGGCCGGTTAATATCATTGCCCATTCGATGGGTGGCCTGGACGCGAGGTACATGATAAGCTATGCTCACAGACGTCGCACCCAACGACAGGAGAAGCAGCATCCCTCAAACGACATCAACGTACGATCCCTGGTCACCATCGCCACTCCTCATCACGGCTCTGCCTATGCCGACTATCTTCTCGATCAGATAGGTCCGGACTGGCTGCCTGGAGTCTACGAGACGTGGAAACGCACAACGGGACTCAGCACCGGCGCTTTTTCTCAACTCACCCGCAAGTACATGGCGCAAGAATTCAACCCGAGGACACCCGACGATCCAGACGTACAATACTTTTCGTACGGCGCAGCACTAAACCAGAAACCTCCACTCCTGAGCCCGTTCCGAGCATCCTTCAACATCCTGACCAAGGAGGAAGGGCCAAACGATGGACTGGTCAGCGTAGACAGTGCACAGTGGGGGAGTTACAAGGGGACGCTGGAGAATGTCAGCCATCTGGATCTAATCAACTGGACAAACAGGATCAGAGGGGCGATGAGGAGACTAATGGGAGAGGAGACGCCGTGAGTCAGCCCTTATCTCATAAGCTGCAATGACAGCTTCTTCACTGGTATGCTGATGCTGATCATTGAGAAACTGAAGCTTCAACGCCACCGCATTCTACATTCAAATCGCAGAAATGCTCAAAAAAGAGGGACTATAGAAGAGTACAGAATGCGCAGATTTAATAGATTATTATATTAATATCCAGCCTCATCCTCATGGTAACACAGCAAACGGTCGGGCTCCAGGCACTGAGTGAGGCCCCTGACGTTAGCCGACCACACCTACACTGTCATGTTCGACATAGAGATAACGACCTTTACGGATGGGAACACTGGACCACTTCAATTTCAGGTGAGTGAATCCAACCGGGTCTCCTCTTCCATCACCAACCACACCTCTCACTTACATCGGCATTGTCCCTGTCTCCATCATAGCGGTCTGTTTTGATGCGCCCCGCGCTCAAGCACACTCATGGGAGACCCTAGAAATTAATGGACCACGTCGTTCACGAAAAGCTGCACCATATCACGACCGTAATGCCTCCACCCATTTAGTCTGATATCATGGGTTGATATTCAGGCTTTCCCTAAGTACACTGAATAGATAATAGACATTTGAGAGATACTGGCCTGCCAGCAGCACCGATTCTTCTCGTACCAAACTCACAACCAAAACCCGATAACCCTAGGAAAATGCCGACTGATGCAAGACTCTAAAATTGAGGCCGATGAGCCTTTTATCGAGCCCCCTTGCTCCCATGCGGAACTCGCCCGCCACGGCTGTCGTCCTCTCTTCACCACTCGACTTTGACGGCCCGCCGTCCACCGTTGGCCATGCTCGGCAGTGATCGACGACGCTTGCCCTCCTTGCCCTTGCCGACTGGAGCTGCACCTGGTGCTTGTGCGGGTGCTGGGGGTGGCGGTGCTAGACTTGATGTCAGCTCATATTCGTCTCCCCGAGAATCAAAGGATCCGGAGGATATAGCGTGATATCATGCGGGCCCCGTGGGGTTTTACTTACGGGCGCCTGCAGCTCCTGGGCCGCCTGCCGGTGGAGGTGGTGGTGCACCGGACGCGCCTGGGGGTGGCGCTGAATATTTCGTTAGCATACTTTCTCCTTGTCTCTGAAGACCATCGCCCTGGAAGAATTTCACATACGAGGAGCGGCGCCTGCAGCTCCCGGAGGAGGAGGAGCGGCACCCGCACCAGCTGGCGGTGGTGGAGGGGCTCCCGATGCTCCTGGTGGTGGAGCTGAAAGTCTTGTCAGCCATTCTTGCTCGGTCCTCTGAATCTTGTGGCACTGCGAGGCATAGGGTTTCACATACGAGGCGCGGCACCTGCAGCGCCTGGCGGGGGAGGGGGAGCGGCTCCTGCAGCAGCCGGAGGAGGTGGCGGCGCTCCTGAAGCACCCGGGGGCGGAGCTGGAAGAGTTTCTTTTAGCCTCGACTTCTGCTTTAACGATCGTCGTCTCAAAGGAGATACATACGAGGAGCAGCGCCCGCAGCACCAGGCGGGGGAGGGGGAGCGGCGCCTGCAGCAGCCGGAGGAGGTGGTGGCGCGCCTGAAGCACCCGGTGGTGGCGGAGGGGCGGCACCTGCAGCGCCTGGAGGAGGAGGTGGAGCGGGTCCTCCTGCGGGCGGAGGTGGAGGAGCGGCGCCGGCAGCGTCCGGTGGTGGAGGCGGTGCCGCTGTGCAGTTCGCTCCGGCGGCGGCAGGAGGAGGGGGCGGAGGACCTCCGGCCGGAGGCGGCGGCGGGGCTCCTTCAGCCGCTGGTGGCGGCGGTGGTGGTGGTGCTCCTGAGGCAGCGGCAGGAGGTCTTTAAACGGTCAGTCAAATTCAGCCACTGGCCAGGCCGAAAATTGGCAACAAATAAAAAGCGTGCTTACGGTGGGGGTGGTGCGCCAGAAGCAGCGGCAGGAGGTCTGGTCCATGTTAGTCGACTTCTTCCATGAGTTGCTTCGGAAATGCATATCGCGCATTGGGCGTATCTCACGGTGGCGGCGCTGCTCCAGCGTCAGGAGGTCTGGAAACCCATGCGTTAGCCTCGATGTGCGCCGGGAAGCAATGTGAAAGCTGGAAGCGAGACTTACGGTGGAGGAGCTCCAGAGGCACCTGGGGGCGGTGGAGGAGGGCCAGGCCTATATGACACCGAGTCAGCGAGCGGCGCTGGAGAGGGAAGCGCGAAAGGATCTATCCATGCGGCCTGTCTGCTCTCGAGGCAGCTCAGGCTAACTTCATTGTGAAGCAGCAAATCTGTGGATACTTCGGGACAGGAGGTACTCACGGTGGGGGAGCAGCTGCGGCTCCTGCCTCGGCTGGGGGAGGGGGAGGAGGACAGGCCTTGAAGAACACAGGTCAGTCAACTTCATTACTCCTTCACGACTGGATTGCTGGACCGGCTCCCGAAGCTGTCTGATGACGATGGGATTCTGGGACTCTGGATTCTTTCGAAAGCCCTGCTGCCCATGAGGCACCAGGGAGCCTGGTGAGATCCGGGAATCGGACTGGGGCACTCTTACAGCGATTTCAGGAGGCGGGGGCGGAGCATCAGCTGCACCAGACGCGGCAGGAGGAGGTGGAGGCGGCGTAGCGGTGTCGTTGGTCTCCCGTTGGACAAGAGCTCCGAATTCGAGTCCGCGACGAGTCGGGCCGGTGAGCCCGGGACCCGTGAGGGCGAGTGCGAGGACGAGGTTGAGACCACGCATTTTGGCTGTGGGGGGGTATATTGGTTTGGAAGGCGCTCTGTGATTAAAGACTAACAAGAACGAGGGTGGAACCAGCGACCCTGAAGTACTTGAGCCGGCTCAAAGTCAAGCTATAAAGGGGAAGAAAAGAACGGATGAGAAACAAAACCTGATGAGGCTGCAGAACAGTCGGTAACGGGAAAGGTTGGTGGGAAGGTCTGCCGCTTTATCTAACTTTCATCTCAAGGCTGACCAGGATGGCTTGGCCTCTTGAAATGCATGCTGTCAGCCTTCGAACATCGTCTCAACAATGGCTCAGACGAAGCGATGTTGGGCACAACCGTCGCAGTTCATCCGTGTTTGGATCCAGCGCCGGATCTGTTTAGTCTTGCTGGAGTCGAGGTCTGACTTTTCCTTGCGATTAGTAGCTCCGCCCCAAACAGGGAAGACAATATTTCAGACGTTTTCCCTGGGGTCCTCACGCCTCATCCGGACGCCCGGGTTCAAGGTGCCAGCGCCGGCCGCTGGCATCATCGACCGGAAACTGTCCCCTCGAGACCTGATACAGTTCGCACTAGCACAGCCATCATCATCATGAGAGCCCCTATTCGTCTTGGAGAGAGGGGCATATCATCAGAGGGGACAGGAAGAACAAAGATTGGTACCGCGGCCCGCCTAGCTGGGAAATCCAAAACTCAATCCGTGATACCATTTCTGCCACCGACGCAACCACAGCGAACAGACATCTGCCCATCACACCGAAGGTTGCATGTCTGTGCCCGCGGCCGAGGGCGTGGGACAGCCACTCGCATCAGAATACAAACACAACAGAGTCCATCGGCAGGCTGGGAGGCCCGTTCCAGAGTTCAGTGGATGGACTGCCAAAGTTCCATCAGCCCAGCACGTTGAATCAAGCTTAAGACGGATTTTGCCAGGGTAGGTAGGCAGGAGATCCCAGATGTGCAGCAGGGGGCTGGTAGATCAGGCTACGAGAAGATCTGGCGTAGGTATTCCAAAGGCACCTAGGGGCGGGCGCCTCCCGGCCTGCCCTATTTTTATTATTGACACGCCGTGGGTCCCAGATCTGGGGGAGCATTCCTACCGGTTCGTGCGGAGTTGAGCCGTCTGGCTGTCTGGTGGCTCTAATATGACGCCCTCTGAAGAGCTTGGCCCCCTTGAGGCTCGCGCAGGGATCAGACGGCACCACCATCGCAGCCGTTTCAGCTAGCACAAGTGTCGAAGCAATGGCTTCTCCGCTCGGCAGAAGCTTGTCAGAAAAACTTGGACACTTGGCTTGACTGCAGGTCGCAATGCAGGTTCCCGCATGTCTGCCAGGATCAGACAGTGATGAACGCAACGGCTGGCCTATCTAGGTATATCGTGTGGTAAACCTACGGCAATTGGTATGGCTTCACACATTTGCTACCATCGTGCTGTTCGTCCCTTCGGCACCGGTAGACATTAGTCTAGCGCAGCTTCTAAATTTACTTGGTTCCCGTCCCGACGTGCTCGAGGTTGCACTGCGCCATTTGACAGTGCCGCCATTGCTTGTCTATAGCCCTACGGATATGAGGACTGGTCCAACGTGCACTCAGGGCGGCGATTGGTCATTCAGGAAGAATTCGATTCTTCGTTTCACTCAGCAGTGACTGCAACATGGGAGAAGGAGAAACAGAAAAGGCCCGCCCAGCGGAGTTGCCCAGCGTAGTCGCCCAGCAAGGAGGGTCAAGTTCATCTCAGCATGGCCATGGCAGGACCGGCGCCTCAAACCGGACATGATGGAGCCCAGACGTTCCATAACAGGAAGTTGATGCATGTGGTTAAGAAACAGTCGTTCGAATTGTGCACCTCACCGAGTGCATGTCATTGCCGTCGGCCGAATCCCGCCGGTGGCCGCCGCCGCCTACGCCGCCGCCCGCACTTCTCTGACATGAAAGTCTAGCCGAGACAAGTGGCAGGCCACACCCCTGAAACCTTATAACTGAGCGACACTTCCACAGCGTTGGTTGCCGAGCCCTATTCCTATACCCAGCCATACTGACTAACTACTTAGTAGTATTCAGGAGAACACTGCCCTCTTGTTTGATACTCGACTTTGCAGACGTTCGCTCCGCAATCATCGCCTGACACAACTTGCTCCTACAGTGGGTCTCAAGATAGTTTTTCCGTGGAGGAGTGTTTCTCTGGAAAAGGGGAGCCTGGGAAAGACACTCACATGAGACTTTAGTCTTCCGATTATACGCGGAGACCACATCATCGAGAAGGGCCCCAGGGAAAATCATGCCGAGCTCAGGTTCCATCGAGCGCATCATGAAAGCTTCTCATGGTTCACCGCCACAACACCCTGGTGCATGACCATCTCGGCTGTTTCGCCGGATAATGAGGCTCAAATGCGAGGACTTGGCTTGCCTCTATCTTTAAGGCCGGTCGACTGTTAGCGAGCGCGAGACGAGTACGAAGATTGAGGCAGGGCCGACACAAACATGGCTCTATAGCATTTACGTCAAAAATATGCTCCCGAGATGCCCGAGATGCTCGTCAGGACATGAAGTGAGGCGGGAGCCCTGCGTTCATCATGCCCAGTGCATATTCAACCCCTGTTGCAATATCGCACCCGGGTATTTGGGTCGTTATACCAAGCACCTGATACTGTCATTCGAGTCCGAAGCAAGTGCTGTTGGAGACCCTTCAACAGAAGACTCCTGATGCTGTGGCGAAGTCGTTGTCCATAGACCGTTAACTTCTGACCCACTGATTTACGAAACGTCGGTCATGGCGATCATAAAGAAGTCGCTCTATCGAGTGTCACCCGGCAGTGGCGACGGCGCCTCAGCACCCCTGGAATTTCTTTGACTTCCTGCGGGTCTCCTGGGGAAAATCTGGTTGGGTCAGCGACCATGTCCGCGAACCCCTAGTCGACCCTGCCTCCGTCCGACATCGAGACAGAGGCGCTTTGATCTCGTCGAAACAGCCTCAGAAGAGGCACGAGGTGGGTGTCATGGTTGCGCCTGACACACAGCAAAACTCTGCCGAACGAGAGGCTGGAAAGCGGGCACGCTGTCACGCTGGTAAGATGTGGGCGAGACGATTCCACGTCTGTGAACTCTTGGTCTTTTGCCAGCACCCAAGTGGGCATGACCCGTCTTCGTTGCTCAATCGTTGGAAACCACAGGTCGTTCAGCATTCAGGTTTGGGATGATTTTCATGCCACTTGTGAGGCAAGAACTGTTGTAGAGAGCCGGCGTTTGACTATAACAACTGGCGGGTCCCCTCAGCACAGTCGCGATCGAGAAAATCCCCCAAAGCATCAGGCTGGCAACGTGGCTTCCGTGTCAAATACCGAACAGCTGGTGATATCGCCTCAACCTTGTCTTGCAAGATCATTTTGTCATAGTTTCGCAATGCAGGCTTAGGCTTCTTGCAGCTTAGGATTGCGAGAGTATCATAGCATCCGGGGTAATAATTGTCTAGATGCTGAACTAAAAGGCATTAGAGTGTTGTGCTGCTAGACATATGCACGCTCGCGATTGAAATCAGAAGTCGTCATTCCCCAGTTGAGTCTCTCGAGGAAAGAAATGTGATCGATCGATATGTGAAGCTGAGCCCGAGCCTAATTTTCAACATTAAATCCCGTGGTCTATCCATAAAGGATCCCCATGTGGACGGGAAAGCCTGCTGTAAGGTGGCTCCATTTGGGAAATAGTCCATGCGATAAGCGCTTCGAGCTCGAGGAGAATCTTTTTGTGCCTTCCGGTGGTGAAAAGTTGACACCAGTTGACGCTGTCTTCTAGTCAAAAGAAAGCGAAGTTGCTGCACATAATGGGAGGTTATGGACTTGGAGTAATTCGTGCCCTTTTATATTCCAGTCTGGAACTGATTTGACCTAGGACCCTTTACGTCAGGACACCAACGCAGCAGGAGGTTTTGCCCGGCGGCAAGAGTATCCGGCGGCAGCAATATCCGTCGGCACTGCTTCACACTTTTCAGCAAGAGGTTAAAGTTCTGAGTGGTCTGGTGCGATGAGGCCGGCCGCTCGCAATGACAGCTTATAATATATATTGGTGCCCCAAACCTCTAAGACAGTTCAACAACGCTTGCATGAGCATAATCAAGGACTGGAAGAACCTGATTTTTGATATTACGATTTCAATCCATATAGGCCACCTGCCTGGATACACAACCACTCTGGCCCGGGTCGAGACAGCCTCAGCCTGCAAGGACCGAAGAGCCGAAAGTTGTCCGTGAAACATACTATCGGCCAGAATTCGGCGAAGCCTCTCAATCTAATGAAGGCTGTTGCTTCGCCCAACCGTTTCAGCATTGTTTACAATTTGTAAATTACCCCAAAACCCTAGGCAGTGACACGCAGGGTTTCGGAGGAGCCATGGAAAGCTGCAAGCCAAGGTAGACAGCTACGACTTGGGGACCTGCACGTACCCGTACAACCCAGCTACTCACCATCAAAGAACTTCATTTTCTTCCTGACCAGAAGTCCCAAGTCGGGGCGCCTTGACAGCATGCCCGAAAGCCGGCAAAGCATTCCAAAGCCCTAGACTTACCTTGAACGTCAACGTCAAGGTCAAACGTCGACTCCTACCTGTCACGAAAGTTGAGCGAATTCTGGCCCAAGGGCTGGCGTACCCATTCAACATGAGATACGGTCTCCTGCCTGTGAAGCAGCCTAGTCCCAGACGTCCAGCGAAGAAAAGATCAGCAGCATTTCCGTGTATTGGAACACAGCATGAACACCCTGTCCACGCGGGTCCTGAAGGGAGTCTGGACCTGGGGCCTGATTCGGAAGTCTCTTGACCAGAGATTCAAATTTCGGTATGGTCTGCCCTGTTGTGCTTCTTAGTACTTGCCGAACACAATTCTGAGCCTCTGCAGGGAAGGAGCCACGCCGTGGGCGCTTCGTGTTGCTTTTCAAGCCGGAGCTGTTGTACCACGGCCACGTGTGAGCTGGTACACGGATTTTTCCCCTCGTGAGGCTCCCCGACTGTGATTTGGCGGGCCTTCCCTGGCCGTGCCACGGTCTCAGGATCATGCCCGAAAGCAAAGCCCCAGCATTTCCAGATGCTTCGTTGACGGTCGTCCGGTCTAACTGCAAACTGGTGCCATGGGGTGTGGAAATCGCCGACGGCCCAGAACAGGCTTTCGTGAAAACGGGACGTGTTCGAGTGGATAAACAGGAGAGAAATACGATATCGTGGCGTTTCACTCGAAACGAGATGATTACAGAGATGGGCGAACGGCGGTACAATGACGTGCCTGCGCAGAGCGCAGCCTCATCACGACTTTGAGCCAAGTGTCACAAGTGAGAGCCCCTGCCAACGCCAACAGCTCAAGAGAGAAAGCAAGAACTGAAGCGACGTTGCGCTGTCCCAACCGGTAGCTCCTCTCAACACAGCTCAGAGAGATGAAATGCGCCCCACGTGGCCTGAAATGCAACCTTGAGCTGACTACATCGTGACCCAAGCGGGTATCACGAGACCAAGGACATGGGCGACTCGTCAGTCTGTAGTACACAGGCCTCCTGAGGCTTAGCTTCGGGGAGGTGCCGAGGCAGTTGGTCGCAGGAGGCACGCGGGTGAGTGGGATAATGTTGATGAGGGAAGATAGCATGCCAGTGATGCTGTGAAATGGGACTGCGATATTGGTTCGAAAGGGTAGTTCAGCCCGTAGCCTCATGCGGTGCAACTGTGCTTCCCAAAAGATGGTAAGCCATTGAGCGGGCTCGTCGAAGCGGCCCCATGATGGGTACCTGTTGTGTGTGTAACGAGTTGTGGGAACGTGCCTCGATGACGACAGCGGCGCAACTTGAGGGTGCACCAGCACATTGTGGATGTACCTCGAACTGGCTGCTGTCCAGTGGATCTGCTGGGTAAGGTAGTTTGTCAAGTATTCGCTGGCACGCGTTCAGAACCAGCCAGTGTGAAGTTGAGTTGTGCGGGGTCAAGAGGAGAGATCGGGTGTTGTGGGCTGCCTGAGACACCGCGTGTGCCCTTCCCGAATCGTGGGGCCGCACGGGACGCCGGCGGTGGCTGGCCATGTTGTGAACATGATAGGGCACCTGGGAGATTGGGCGTCTGACTGCTTTTGCACAGAGCGTGGCGCCGCGGCAATTGATCGCTCCTGGCAAAGAAGCGGGTGTGGCTGCTTAACGATCTGACCTTTCTAGTGCAGGAATATCTGCATTAGTGGATTTGTGCTGTTGAGGGCCTTGAGAAGGCATCGGCAGAGGTGATATTTGCATGGGCAGAGTGCCGCTCTCTAGGGAAGCATCCTCGGGTTCTCCAGGAATTTGTCCTGGGTCGGCCTTTGGGGAGATGCTTGGTGCAAAGTAACACTGGGTGAGTAGCCTCGGGATCCGGAGCTCGAGAACCCTAAGTCTTCTGTTGCATCTGCGACGATGTACCGATTCACAACACATGGGCCGTGATGGCCCAGTCCCCGATGGACCGGCTGGATGCCTACGAAATATCCAGTTCCAAGGCCTCGGTGGATATGTTTGCGAAGTAAAGCAGTGTATATGAACGCGGAAGACTGCTAGGAGGTAGCATGCGGCCAACACGGATGTTCGAACCGCCCATATGTTTCCCCGGCTTTCCGAGCCTGTCTCTCGGATCACACCGAGCAGGGCAGCCGCAGATGAGCAGTCCACTGCGACACGGCAACCCTCCACATTGCACATCGTACTTGTGTAACAATTCCGAGTCAGCTTCTTTTACTAATTGGCACAGGTGTACAGTGACAGAAAGACTCGATGCAGAAGATATGTGTATGGCCAAGAAGGCGAGTGTGCTCAGCGTGGGAGAAAGCCGGCCGATAAAGCGAAGCGGTAGACTACATGGCGCGCCTCCTGAGTTTGCGCTGCGTCGGTATTGGCGTCTATACCAAGGCCTTGCGCAGAGGTGAAGCTCGTGTGCTGTGGGCTGTCAAAAACGGTGCAGGCTTGATATTGTTTTCCCCCGACAATAACTTGGAGGTCAGGGTGTTGTTTGTACTGCAACTCCGGCCGGCTATCGCTTGCCGAGTCGGGTTAAGTTCACGGCGCCAACAGGAACGTATCGGACTTCGAATCCGGGGAAGTCCTGCTGACGACAAGCTGACCTGGAGATGCGAATGTGGGGTCAGGAAATTGCTGTTGTTCATGTATTGTGGTAGAGGGGCCGCGACTGGCTCAGAGTGAGCGCACTGTCGACTCCCTAGGGCGACACAGACACGACACGACATGCTGCATGACGCGCGTGGTGCGCACGCTCAAGCCCCGTAGTGTAGATGTCTGGTTTCTCTGGAAGCCGCGTGATGCTGTTCACGATGGCTCCCTGGCAAGGCTCCTTCCTGCCGTCGCATTGAAGTTGCGGTCAGGCTGGTCAGCTGGCAGAAGTTCATATGGACTGCCTGCCAGGAGTCAGACTAGGTTGGATGCCCTCTTCTGGCTCGAGTGGTGAGGTGGGTGAAGAGTCGTCCCACGCCAACAGAAGTCCAGAGTCATGGCCCGAGCCTGGCTCAGGACCGGGACCGAACTCTGTAGTTGCTCGGTATTGCTGTGATCGGCGCCCGGAGTATTGCGCAAGAGATCTCTCGACGTGCAGGTGGATGCAAGGGGCTCGTGAACCACCCCAAGATCTCACCGCGAAAGGGGCCAAGTGAAGTTGCAGCAGCGAGTTGCAATGACCGTTGCTGCAACGGCAGCTGCGACGGTTACGGTTGTCGTTGCTTCCCCAAACCCAAGAAACGGGGCCAGTGGCACCCTTTCGTGCCTTTCAAGTCTGGCCCCTGATGATCCACTCATCATGTGGAACCCCATCCCTGCTCCCCCGCGCTGGATTGTTGTCAGTTAAGTCAGTCAAGTCAGTGGAATTGCAGTCGCATCAAGAACAGCAACTTCAGCATTTGTCCCGCTTGGCTTGGACTGCCGTCACTGCCTGCCAAGTTTGCTTCTTCCGCCAAGAACGGCAGGCAAGCGCCCACGCCAAGGATGCTAAGCAGGTCAACTGGCACAGGCTGGCATGGGGAAAAGATGGCGGTCTTGGCCATTGCCCCGTCCGACGTTGACGGTACAGATGCAGCACGAGAACTTCGCCAACCGACCACTTCTCGTCGGTTTGATGAAGCCGTCATCGAGGGACGGGACCATGACCACTCATTCCTGTCCAGCCCTCTCCAACCGCTGTTCCGGCTCGAACCAAGCACCTGACAAGGTCCCCCTTCCCTCCGCCTTGAACAACCTTGGAAGTCCATGGCCGACCCCCACCAGCTCAGGCATTCCTTCTATGCGTCCAGGTGTACTGCCTCACGAATAAGGGGTCGGTCCAGCTTCCGGCTCTGATTCGTCCCTCGCCCTTCATCCTGTTTCCCAGCCTACCGCCGCTTCAGTAGCCTGCTGTTTCAACGAGCCTGCTGGCGCTCACGTCTGGCCAGTCCAGGTCCCATCAAGTGGTCGCGGGCTGTCGTGGCATCCGGATTCAAGGACCACCGCATTTCTTTCTCACGCACCAGCTGCCAAGATTCTTAGATCCTCCGCCGTGGCCGTGGCCGAGTCACAAGCTTTCGGCGCATGCAATGTCTTGAGTCTTAGCAGTCCCCCACGACAACTATCCAATGGCCCATCAAGACTGGCCCACTGTTTCTTCAAGCATCATCCATCCAGTACCTGCAGGAACTCTGCAGGCTCGGCCTTTCAAGGGCCCAGGTCCGACCTCAAGCCTCCACCGAGCGCTTGGAGGAGGCCGCAATCCGCACAGCGGTACGGCGTACGGCCATGCCAGCTCGCCCTCTTTTTTTTATTCTTGCCAGGGCCAGGGACATCAGCACAACAGTTGCTATGTTTGGAGGTACCCCCTTGGTCCAGGGAACATGCGTTCGCCTTTAGTAAACCCGGCACTTGGATGTCACTGTGTAGGTTAACAGTCCTAGCTCCCGTCCTCTCGCCGCCGCCTTGCGCGCACTCGCCCGCACTCGCCGCCAGCCACACCCTCCACTTCAACTATGCGCAGGTGTGGTCCTACTGTATAATTTCGCTTTCCTTACATTATCACCCCCCAGTGCTGCATGACGGCCACCTCGTGAGGCCTGTACATCAAATTTTGCTCACACGACCAAGTTTGTTGAAGAACGACCCCCTTCCCGTCACGTTTCAGTCTCAAGTCCTGGCCCTATTACTACCCTCTTCTGACCAAATCGAGCCCTCACTCACCCCCCATCGTCGTTTCCTCGTGTCATCTGGGATCTGTAGTTCATCCCACGATATTGGAAGCTAAGCGTATATATTGCTCTTATATCCCCCAAGAGTTCCATGCTTCTCCTCCCCACGTTGTCTCCACAAACCTCCGAAAAGGGACCACAAGGCGAGGCCTCTGGCGCCAAATTACTGCCCTGCTTTTGATTACAATCTTACACGACCCATATCCCCACCACGACCGCCTTCCGGGCTTCACACGACCAAAATGCGTCCGGTACAATTTGCTGCCTCAGCGGCAGCCTTTTTTGGTGGTCTATCACAGGCAATAGATTTCAGCCCTGCTAGACCACCAGCTTGGCCCTTGGCCGTCAGATCACCATACCTGAGTACCTGGCTGGACGGGTCTTCCGGGGGCTCCCTCGCTGGGCACTGGCCAACATTTTGGGCGTATGTAATCTTACCCACTCCGAAGCAACATAAACATGCAGTTCTTGCTGACTTTCATCTGGGCAGCGGCCAAATCACAGGATGGCAAGGTTTCGTGGCAGTGGATGGTGCTGTTTACAACTGGATGGGAGCCGCTCCGGGTCCTGCTGTGGCCAATCAGACTTCTGCAACCTACACGTCCACTAACACTGTCTTCACTTTCGACGTTGAGGGCAAGGTCACCCTGAAAGCCACGTTCCTGTCTCCAGTCTACCCAAATGACCTCCTCAAACAGTCTCTGCAGCACTCATATGTCGATGTTACAGCGGTGTCTGCCGACGGAGCTTCACACAGTGTTCAGGTCTACTTGGACACTTCCGGTGAACTTGCCAGCGGCCGAGACGCCAGCCAAGTCATCACTTGGGATCATGGGACCAACGGTGGCGTTGAATACCACACGTTCCAACTTCAGAATCAACGGCAATTCGTTGAACTTAGTGACCAACCGGCATGGGGACAGTTCTTCATCTCTACGGCCGACACCGACGGGGTGAGTTCCCATCCAAAACGACAGAGTGCAGGGTACACCATCTAATTAGTGCGCAGGTTACGTGGAGAATCGGCCAAGACACGGCCGTACGTGGTCAATTTGTGAACAACCGCACGCTCGACAATACCAAGGACACCAACTTCCGCGCCATCAACGTTGACTGGTGAGTTGCAGAAGTCGCTGCGTACCGGAATATTGATTGTGGGTGCTAACCGAGTCTTCCAGGCCCGTTTTTGCCTTCTCCAAAGACCTGGGTGATGTGTCCGGTAGCGAAACAGGGGTTTTGTTCACAATGGGATTGTCCCAAGACTCAGTCGTAAATTACCAGGGCAATTCACCAAGCGCAACGGCACTTTCGGGGCTTTGGAAGTCAGCCTACAGCTCGGCTGAAGACGCGATGGCGGCTTTCTACAACGACTACTCGTCAGCCCGATCTGAGATGGCCGAACTTGACAGCAAGATCGAAACAGACACGTCTAAAGCCGGCGGCCAGAATTACACCACTCTTACCACCTTGGGGGTGCGTCAGGTCTTTGCCGCCAGTGTCCCAGCTCAAGGCACCCAGACGTATCTCTTCCTGAAGGAGATCAGCTCAAACGGAGACACAAATACCGTTGATGTCATTTTTCCAGCCGCCCCCCTGCTCCTCTATCTGAACGAGACCCTGGTGAAGCTATTGCTGGATCCGCTGTATGAGAACCAGGAGAGTGGGCATTACCCCAACGCCTACGCCATACATGACCTCGGAGTATTCCCCAACGCTTTGGGCTATCCGGAAGGAAATGACGAGCCAATGCAGGTCGAGGAGAGCGGGAACATGATCATTTTGACGCTGGCTTACGCACAACGCTCCGGGGATTCTGCGTACCTGAACCAGCACTGGGATAAGCTCAATCAGTGGGCTGGCTACCTGGTCAACGACTCCCTCATCCCAGCAGAGCAGCTATCGACCGACGACTTTGCAGGCACGCTTGCAAATCAGACGAATTTGGCCCTGAAGGGGATTATTGGACTCAAGGCCATGGGACAGGTCGCAAACCTCACCGGGAACGTCGTCACTTATGATGCTACGGCTGAAGAATACTTGCCTCAGTGGCAGAACTTTGGGGTCAATTCTGATGCCTCTCCTCCACATTCTGTTCTGACCTACAATGACCCAAACTCGCACGGGCTCCTCTACAACATCTATGCGGACCGCCTGCTTGGCCTGAACTTTGTCCCTCAGCAGATCTACGATATGCAGTCCGAGTTCTACCCAACCCAAGCCACGGATTACGGAGTGCCGCTCGACACCCGCCACAACTGGATCAAGAGCGACTGGGAACTGTGGGCGGCGGCGGTTGCCAGCGAGGATACGAAGAAGATGTTCATCGACAAACAGGTCTTCTGGATCAACAACACGCCGCAGACTATCCCGTACGGTGACCTGATAGACGGAGACACCGGTGGATATACCCCGAATCAGTTTAGGGCCAGGCCTGTGATGGGTGGCATGTTTTCGCTGTTGGCTCTCCCCAATTAGCCAGGCATGATGTTTCTTCTTTCTCTCGGGATGAGATCCCGCCACCACACAACCTTTTGCTCCCTTATCACGCAAATTCGTGCCTGCAAGCCTTTACAGGCTGCTTTTATATAATGTATATACCCCGGGCTTCCAATCTGAGATCTATTCAAATTCTTGATTCGCAGTATGAGATACCTACGTCAGGCACCCCAAAACTGAGCTCTTTTTGACTGGGTGTTTTCCAAGAGCCGTACCAGACGGTCTCGACGCTTCGCTTACAATAGCCAAGGGTAATACGCGTGAGAATAGCGCTAACCCGATAAACTCTCAATTCTTTACCGCAGCCGTTCAGTCACGGACTATCAAGGTTCATGTTCAATGTCACCGGCTGGGGTTGGACCAAGGGCACACAACAATTCCTGATATATCTAGCTACACCCGGCCAGACCAGCAGTGTTTGTGCAAACTTCGACAAGCCGAGCCAACGAATGACCTTTCCGACGAGCTCTTGTCGTGGTGTCACGCTGCTGCTACCAGAGTTCGTGTTCGCTGTCCGAGGTGACCCAGGCAGGAAATCCCGCCGGTGCCGGATTGAAAGAATACAGGGCATTCATGGCGGATGTCACGGACGTCACGGAATTTGTCCATTTGCTGTGCATCTAAATTCACCGCGGGTCTATGGTTTACACGATGGTGATACACAACTCCATACTCCCGGTTACTGTAGCACAACCTCCGTAAGCTCACACAGCTCCCGCCCTAATTTAACTTTATTTGTGATGCAGGTCCGCCAGGAATAGCAGTGGGACCTATCTTATTTTTTGGTCTAGAGCTTCCAGGCACGTTTCTTTTTCGGTAGCGCGTAGCAATACGAATTTGTACACTTTACTAAGCTTTCAGCTTCTTCTAACTTTGGATCTTACTTCTCGCTCCTGCGAAGTTTGATACAACACACTTGCACCAATCCAACTTTGTCGTATATGCCGGCTCCCTGGTACGGCTGATATGTTTCCATTAATTAAGGCATTCTGCGGAGAAATGTAAGGGGCCGAGCATTCCCAGTGAAACAGGTCGGGTACCCACAACGGCCGCCCACCCCTTCAAGCGTGTATGAAGTAGTAATACACTCATTTGCATTCAATACTACCAAAAACGCGCTAAATAATATATTATTATGCCCCCCTATTAAAATTTAGTATACACTATTAATCTAATAGTATTTTTAACTAAATACCTTAATTCCTTAACTAGTATATATTATATAGACTTACTACTAGCTACCCTATATATTTTAACTATTATAAATTAATTAATAGTATTTTTAGTATATTAAAGGCTAACCTTAGTAAATTAAACTATTATATCCTCTAGGGTATATTTAAAACTAATATAGCTTTTAATACTATTATCTTAAGGATTATAAAGTATTTAGAGTAATAGGTATATAAGCTAAGGTAAAAATATTATATTATAGAGTTAATAAGTAAAAAGTACTATTTATATAGTTAATAATAGCTAATTAACTTTTATATAACTATATATTCTAGCTCCTACCTCCCTAAAAACTATTATTAATTTTAATATATTTCTTAACTATATAAAACCTTATTAACTTTCTTACTTAGAAAAATAACCTCTATTTTAATAAAATATAGTAGTAGTTAATTAAAATATATAAGCTTAAAATCTTAGTATTTATTATTAGCTAAGTATTATTTTAGAATAATTAGGGAAAAAAAAGTAAGTTTTAATAGCTACTTAATATAATAAGGTAATAAGGGCTAAGTTTATATTTAAAATATAATTTTTTTATCCTAATTAATTTATTTATTTTAATAAGTTTAATATAAATAAAAGGGATAATATAT